>JAJPUD010011536.1:0-18836 GCA_023553655.1 Myrmecobius fasciatus
TTGACTTGAAGATCAGTTCGGAGGCTTATTTTATTGTTGATTTGAGAGAAGATCGGAGGAGAGGCATAAAGTCACCTTTTCACTCCGCCATCTTGGCTCTGCCCCTTCTAACTCTCTTTTAAGATTTTTTATGCAATCTTCAAAGAAAGCCTTGTGACATGGAGACCAATTTATATCTCTCTTTGGGGCTTTTTCTGGAGTTGCTTTACCTTTAGGGGCCTCAGGATTTGTGCTCTGTTCTTCCCTCTCTCCATAAAAGTTGTCTATGGTGAGAGCCCTTTTTGGTTTTTTTATTCATTTTTTTTAAAGGTGTGAGGTCTGTTTAGGGCAAAGGTGGGACAGCTGCTTTAATTTGCCCTGGGGTAGTTCTGCTGATTGAGTTATTTCAGGAACTGGGCAGTTCTGCTGATTGAATTATTTCAGGTACTGGGCAGCTCAGTGATTGAATTATTTCTGGTGCTGATCAGTCCTGTTGTTTGATTGATTGCTTTAAGGTGCTGTGTAATGGCAGCTAGGTCCCATGCTCATCAGGGGTTCAGTGGTTCACAATCTATCCCCCTCAAAAGGCAGACCCTCCAAACCACCTGCCCACAATCAGGACAGATTGTTCCAAGAGGCTCGCAGAAGACTCCCAGGTGTGTGAAAAGCACAACGCTCCCACTCCTGTTCCAACTCCTGTTCCAGCTCCCTGCTCCAGCTCCCTGCCCCGGTCTCCCTGTGCTGCACTTGGGTTCAGTAGACCACCCCCCTGCCCAATTAAAACAGACCTGTTTTGAGGCTCTTCCAGAGTATCTTCTTCTAGAATCGTATTGTTCTCCAGATATTGTGGATTTTTTTGCTTCAGAATAAGTCTAGAGGCTTCATATGTTGTTGGTTTGAGGGAGGTTAGAGGAGGTTACAGAGACTCCTGTCTGATCTCTGCCACCATGGCTCCCTGTGTCTTACTCTTTGTGATCCCATCTGAAGTTTTCTTGGCAAAGATCCTGGAGTGTTTTGCCATTTTCTTTTCCAGTTCATTTTACAGATGAGAAAATTGAGGCAAACAAGCTTTGCTTTCTTGCTTAGGGTCACATGACCAGTAAATGTCTGAGGATGGATTTGAACCCAGGTTTTCCTGATTCCAGGGTTGGCACTCTATCCACTGTGTCACTTAGCTTCTATAAGAGCAAAAACATAGAGGTGGGAAAATAATAGATGTAATGAACCTTGTGCATTCATAGGTTCTTAGTTGTTACCAGAGGCTACCCATGAACATTAAAGAAATTTGTCCAGTAGCAACAATACATAAGATATAAGAGATATTTGAGAATGAATAGAATCATTTTTACTTAGTTTCCTTTCTCAATTGCAGAGATAAGGGAGGGCTCTATCATGAACATAATCCCGGAATAAATAGTTTTTTTCAAGGCTTCTTTCCTACCTTTTTACTTGTTAATTTTGAACCTTGTATTCAGGTAACTCCTTCAGAGGAGTTCCAAGTGACCTTATGTATTAACAGTAGCAAAACTAAAGTGGAATATAAATATTTTACTCTATCTTTTGAATGTGTTTATAAATCCATTACAGATGGTACAGTAAAACATGTAAAGTTTCAGGAAAACAATATTTTAATGTCATGTAAGGTGAGTTCCATCTATTAAGCTTGGAATTAAATCTGTGTGTACAGGGAAATAATTTTTCATAATGTTTTTGACAGGTCAATCACTTATCCAAGCCCAGTTATTCAGTTATTATTAGTGTCATCACTCTAGTACCATTGTATACTATTGTTTCTATATTATTTCAGGGCTAAGGCATTTTTTTCTGATACTGCATTTGTATAATATAGAATGATTACCTACCATACTTATTTATTTATAACCAATGTTGGAAATAATTCAATTTTTCCTCTGCAATTTCTTGGACTGGTAAAGTTTCAGAAAGAAGCAATGGGGTCTAGAAAGGGCTCTGCACAATTAATGTTAGCAAAGTGCCTGATTCTAGAGGCACATAATGAAGGAATATTTATAAAAGAAACATTTCATTTTATAAGAAAGGCATAAATGGCGCAGCTAGGTGGCAGCTAGGTGGTGCAGTGGATAGAGCACAAGCCCTGAAGTCAGGAGGACCTGAGTTCAAATCTAGTTTCAGACATTTAACATTCCCTAGCTGTGTGACCCTGGGCAAGTCACTTAACCCCAATTGCCTCAGCAAAAAAGCAGAAAAAAAAAGAAAGGCATCAATCCCCATCCCAAAGTGTTCCTTCTTAGAGCCTTACTCATAGTATTACAATAAGCCACTAAGTTTGTTCAGGCTTGTGTGGAGAATAGTGTTCATTTATGTATATTATTGGGGGGTTTTTAGTATAGGAGAGTCCTATTGATTTTTATTAGCTCCTAAATAAGTCTGTTCATTTTTTTTTGTAAGGAGGAGAGGGAGGAACAATTATTTTTTTTAATTTTATTTTATTTGCATAACATATGTGTGGGTAATTCTTCAACAATAACCCTTACATAGCTTTCCGTTACAAATTTTTCCCCCCAACTCCCCACCCCTCCCCTAGATGGCAGGATATCCACTACATGTTAATTATGTTAAAATATTGGCAAATCGAATATATGTATACATATTTCCAAACTTATCATTGTTGTGCAAGAAAAATCTTATCTACACAAACGATATATCAGATAAAGGAAACACAATGTAAGCAAACATTAATCAAGGAGTATGAGAATGTTATGTTGTGGTCCACATTTCGCATCCCTCTCTCTGGGTGTATATGGCTTTCTTCAGTGAACAATTGGAGGTGGTTTGAAACATTTCATTGTTGAAGAGAGCCATGTCCATCAGAATTAATCGTCATATAGTACTGTTGTTGCCGTGTATAATGATCTCCTGGTTCTGCTCATTTCACTCAACATCAGTTCATGTAAGTCTCTCCAGGCCTCTCTGAAATCATCTTGCTGGTCATTTCTTACAGAACAATAATATTCCATAATATTCATATACCATAATTTATTCAGCCATTCTCCAATTGAACGGGATCTATTCAATTTCCAGTTTCTAGCCACTACAAAAAGGGCTGCCACAAACATTCTTGCACATGTGGGGCCTTTTCCTTCCTTTATGATTTCTTTGGGATATAAGCCCAATAGAAATGCTGCTGGGTCAAAGGGTATGCATAGTTTGATAACTTTTTGAGCATAGCTCCAAATTGTTGGGAGGAACAATTATTAAGCATTCACTATGTGCCATTAAAGAAATACTAGATTTAAGAGCAGGAATCCAGAAATG
The DNA here is from genome assembly GCA_023553655.1 of Myrmecobius fasciatus. NCBI lineage: Eukaryota > Metazoa > Chordata > Mammalia > Dasyuromorphia > Myrmecobiidae > Myrmecobius > Myrmecobius fasciatus. The sequence goes on from JAJPUD010011536.1 coordinate 3,274, forward strand.
TCCAAATCTCATGATTAATTAGAAAATATCTTTTGGTTTGAAAGGGAACTCCTCCCCTGCACTCAATGGAATACCAAAAGACTGTAGTAACCCTGGAATCTTATAAGATAATGAGTAGATCTACATTCTATTGTGCTGAGCTGTGGCTAAGGGCTAATAATGAGGTACATAATGGAGACCTATGGGAAAAAAAACATGAAGAATGTTGTTGATCTCCAAAACCTAAAGTATTCAGTCAACTTGAAAATCTGATTTCAAATTTTGTTTGGTGAGACGAGACGCCAGGGAGTGAATGCTGGTCTTAAATGGGTTGAAGTGGGTGATTGTCACCAGGACTCGAATGAGATAGGGTAAATGTGAAATGAGGTATTAGGCAACAGCCTCTTCCTTTCTCAGTTTTGCTCAAAATCAAGCATTCTCATCATAATTTTCATTCTCTCTCTCTCTCTCTCTCTCTCTCTCTCTCTCTCTCTCTCTCACCGTTTTCTTTTTCTCTTTCTCTTTTCTTTCTTCCTTACCTGTCTCTACCTCTCTTCATTCCTCCCTCAGGCTCTCTCCTTGCCTCCCTCTTTATTTTTTCTAGTTCTTTCCTTCCCTTCCCACTCTCTACCTCCCTCCCTCTCCTCTCTCTCTCTCTCTCTCTCTCTCTCTCTCTCTGTCTCTCTCTCTCTGTCTCTCTCTCTCTTTCTCTCTCTCTGTTTCTCTCCTTCCTTCTTTCATTCTCTCTCATCTTTTCTCCTTTGTCTTCCTCATTACTTTTCCCCTTTCTCTCCCTCCATCTTCCTCCCTTATTTCCCTTCTTCCTTATTTTCTACCTATGATGCAGAAGAGTTTGTAAAACTTAGATTTAAGACATTGTGAGTAGTGTCAGGATGTTCACTGATCAGAAGAGTCAAACTTGGCATTGTTAATTTCATTTTTGAAAAAAAATAGTCCATTTCAGAAATATGAATAAAAATATAGATTGCCCAGGTTAACAGAAGAAAAAATAAATTATTTAGTCCCATTTTAGAAAAAGAAATAGAATAAACTATTAACTCCATAAGAAAAAATCTCCAGGGTCATATGGGTTTACATGTGAATTTCACCAAATATTCAAAAAACAATTAATTACAATACTATGCAAAGTGTTTGAAAAAATAGGGAAAGAAGGAGCCCTACCAAATTCCTTTTATGGCACAGATATGGTGCTGATGCCTAAACCAGATAGGGCAAAAACAGAAAAAGAAAATTATAGACCAATTTCCCTAATGAATATTAATGAAAAAATCTTAAATAAAATATTAACAAAGAGATTACAGAAAGTTATCCCCCAGAATAATACATCATGACCAAGTGAAATTTAGACCAGAAATGCAGGACTGTTTCAATAACTGGAAAACTATTAGAATAATTGACTCTATCAGTAACCAAACTATCAAAAATCTTATGATTATCTCAACAGATGCAGAAAAAGCCTTTGATAAAACCCAACACCCATTCCAATTAAAAACACTAGAGAGTATAGGAATAAAGGAACGTTTCCTTAAAATGATCAGTAACATCTATTTAAAACCATCAGCAAACATATGTAATGGGGACAAATTAGAACCATTTCAAAAAAATCAGGAGTGAAATAAGATTGCCCACTATCACCATTACTATTCAATATTGTATTAGAAATTTTGGCAATAAGAGAATGAAAAGAGATTAAAGGAATTAGAGTAGGTAATGAGGAAACCAAAGTATCACTCTTTGCAGATGACATGATGGTATACTTAGAGAACCCTAGAGATTCAACTAAAAAACTACTAGAAACAATTCACAACTTTAGCAAAGTTTCAGGATACAAAATCAGTTCACATAAATTATCAGCATTTTTATACATTACCAACAAAGTCCAGCAGCAAAAGATACAAAGAGAAATTCTGTTCAAAATAACTATCTATAGTATAAACTATTTGGGAATCTATCTGCCAAGGGAAAGTCAGGAACTATATGAGCAAAACTACAAAACACTTTCCACACAAATAAAGTCAGACCTAATCAGTTGGAAAAATATCATGTACTTATGGGTAGGCTGAGCAAATATAATAAAAATGACACTACTACCCAAACTAATTTACTTATTTAGTGCCATACCAATCAAACTCCCAAGGAATTATTTTACAGATCTAGAAAAAATAATAACTAAATTCATCTGGGAAAGCAAAAGTTCAAGAATTTCAAGGGAATTAATGAAAAAAAATGCCAGTGAAGGTGGCCTAGTTGTACCAGATCTAAAGTGGTCATCAAAACCATTTGATATTGACCAAGAAATAAGAGTAGTTGATCAGTGGAATAGGTTAGGTTCACAGGACAAAGTAGTTGATAACTATAGCAATCTAATGTTTGACAAACCCAAAGACTCCAGCTTTTGGAATAAGAACTCACTATTTGACAAAAACTGCTGGGAAAATTGGAAACTATGCATTGACCCAAGCCTAACATCATATAACAAAATAAGGTCAAAATGGATTCATGATTTGGACATAAAGAGGGATAATATAAGCACATTAAAAGAACATAGGATAGTTTACCTCTCAGATCTGTGGAGAAGGAAGGAATGTGTGACCATACCACTGGAACTCATAATTGAACATCAAATAGATAATTTTAATTATATTAAGTTAAAAAGTTTCTATACAAACAAAACTAATGCAGACAAGACTAGAAGGGAAGCAACACATTGCAAAAACATTTTTACATTTAATATCTAACCAAATTAATAACAATGATAATAATTGAGAAAATGATATGATGATGGTGATAATGATGATGATTATAGAATAGGGATAGGACCTGTGATTCCATTGACATGGAATAATAGCTCAGTGGTATAGTTGACAGAGTAGTAGATTTGAATTCAGAAAGACCTGAATTCAAACCCAATCTTAAATGTTGACTAGCTGAGTAATTCTGAATAAGTCATTTTAAAAGTTTTGTAATCTTTCAAATGCAACCTTTAAAACGCAGATTGACCTGTCTGGGGTCATATAGCAAAGAAACAAAACAAATCTACCTTTTCCTATATTTTAGCAAAGGTCTTTGTTTGCTGCCATTAATAATTATTACTAATAATGGTGATGAAAATATTGATTTATTAAGCACCAATCATTCAAAACAACAAATCAACCATAAAGAGTACTTTGTATTTCTTATCTAGTAAAAATAAGCCCTCTTCATAACATACTTTAATAAACCCTACTTCACTAGAGGAAAAAAAAATAATATCTTTGATTGTAACCTGCTGAGTTCTGACACAATTTTTCCTCTACCTGTCCACTAAAAGAAATATGAGATTTTATCTTAGAGATATAATATTCTAGCATCATCACGCCTTTCTAGGAAGAAGAGGGGAAAATAGGTGGCATGAAGGGAGATTTGTTTTCCTAAAGCACCTGAGGTTATCCAGCATAGTGTGTATGAATTTTGAATTGGCTTTACCTGACATTTTGAGTTGGTAATACATTCAGAATACATCAAGGGGTTTATACAGCTTCTTTCTTACATATAATCACTATTCTGTCATTGTAAATATTCCAAACATAGAGACTCTGGCTCATATTGATTTGTATCCCTGATGCATATCATTCTATCCTCTGAATAATAAGGGGAAGGGAATAGGTATTTATAGAGTCTACTATGTGATAGACACTGTATTAAAAAAATAGACACCATCCTCACAAAAACCCTGTGAGGTAGGTGTCATTGTTATTCCCATTTTACAGTTAAAGAAACTGAGACAAAGGTAAAGGAACTTACCCAGGCTCAAATAGCTACTAAGTTCCTGAGTATGTATTTGAACTATAGTCTCAGTACTCCATTCAAATGTAATCATCTTTCTCTAAACACAGCTGGTGAAATGAGACTGGAGTTAGTGAGTACTATGCTTTTATGATGATGAATTTTAATATGTATAGAGAATGTACTCAACTGTACTCAAAGTCCAAATATCAATATTAAACTTCTGAGTACATGTTTGATGTCACTGTCACAGCTCATATCATCTGTCTCATTATCTACTCTGTCATCAATATTTCAACTAAACAAAGCAAATTAACATTTTCTATCGTTCAGTGGAGGGTCATTGTCATTACATATGTGATATACGCAAACTTAAAGGGAGTCACTAGACTCACAACTTATGGCTAAAAGACCCTACTTTGTCTTAAGATCTCTGGATTGAAACCAACTATGTGTCAAAGTTGAACTCTGCTAATTGAGGAACAGAATTTTCAGGATGAGTTCCCCAGCAAAATATGAAGAAAAATCAAAGAAAAAACTTAAAATATTTAACATTGATATGCAAAATTGTCTAATAAATCCTTTGTTAAGTCAACTAACAAGAATTTAAGTGTTTACCATATGCGAGGCATTATACATACAAAGCAAGGAAAAAGATGATCCCATCTTCAAAGAATTCACATTAAAATGAATGATACAACATACAAACAACTGAGTATTATCAGTTCTACTAAAAGGTTTTGTTTTGAAAGCTCTAATTTGATCCAGCAATTGACATTTTGAGTTTCAGTCATTTTAGTTATATGTAATTCTTCAAGACATTTAGGATATTCTTGGGAAAGATCTTTAGAGCACTTTAGAGCATTTTATAGAATCAGAAAACAAAGGCAAGCAGAACTAAGTGACTTGCCCAGGATCACATAGCTGGTAAGTGTCAGAGGCTAGATTCGAACTCAGGAAGATGAGTCTTCCTGACTCCAGGCCCAGTATCCTATCTTCTATTCCACCTAGATGTCTGAGCAATTGATATATTAGAAACCATTGTGGAAATAAGGAAAATTTCTTGGTTGTACATGTGTGATTTCATTCAGGAAGAATGAAGAAAATCTCAGTATTTCATAGTAACTCTCAAGCTACTACCCTTCTGAAGCCTATTTACACAAAGTAAACTTTGGATTTTGTATATCTTCTTGTACAATAGAAATTGTGTGGAGAAGGGCTGATCTATATTCCAGAATCCCAGAGTTGTCCTTGACTTTGTTAGCCCGTCAAGTGGAGAACTGTGGAAAGCCAAACTCATGAGTTTTAGGTATTTAACCACCTCTGATTAAAGTTTTGCTATCTGTCTGTCATTGCCAACTCCTGGGAAGACTTGTCTATTAAGGAAAAAAAGCTTTATAGAAAAGCTTTTTTTTCCCTCAAAGAAATTAAAGAAGTGGAAGTATCAATAGGATCAGAAATGGTGGACAAGAGATAGAAGGCCATTTTATATTTTACTACATTTCAAGGCACACTATGATTAAAGAGATGTATGTATGTACATATGTGTGTATGTGTTTGTGTGTGTGTGTATGTATGGTTTACAAAATATAGCAAAGAAAATAACTTTGTTAAACAACCTACTAAGTATTGACATCGCTCAGGGCATAAAACAATGAGATATTTCATTATATGCCAATGTTATGAAAAACCATCTTAAATAGAGGAGTCCAAACAAAAGAATTCCTTTTTAGGGGTGAAGTTCCCTAAATGTTTCTATTTGCAGAAGGCACTGAATTATAGACATGGCATTTGAAAGAACGTTAACAGCAATTAAGTCCTATCTGTTTAGATAGGAGAAAATTGAGGTTAGAAGTGTCTGCAGGATTTGAACTCAGATCTTTTTGACTTGAAGGTCCGGCACTCTTACCAACTGGTTCTCTGGAATAACAAAACATTTTTCATACAAGGGAAGAATCACCATCATCCAAGAAGCAAAAATATACTATTTCTGGTGGCAGTGTATACGCTTAACTTTGTCACTGGGTCTTATATGAGATGACTTTCAGATCAAAACAATAGGAGGGAGACAATCTATGATCTTGTAAGGTGCTTTATATATACCTAAGTTATACTAATGTGGAAAAAATGATTTATTACATTATTTGAAAAAATTATATTATTTAAATCCATCTTCATGTGACCTATACCAAGAATGTCAACTGATCCTAGTAACTCTTTGAGAAAACTGGAGACATCTACAAGGAGTTTTGGAATATCCTTCCTGTGATTCATGTGTATCTTGTGTCACAATATTTTTGTCAGATGATTCGTGTGACTTGTGCCAGCATTTTGGTTAAATGGTGTGTGTGTGTGTGTGTGTGTGTGTGTGTGTGTGTGTGTGTGTGTGAGAGAGAGAGAGAGAGAGAGAGAGAGAGAGAGAGAAAGAAAGAGAGAGATTTGTGTTGCAGATAATTTTGTCAAAATACTGTGTAATGTAACTCTTACAAAACCTGGTGATGGAATCACCCCTTCTTTTTAAGTCTCTTTCTATCAAATGATCACATTAATTTCTGTCTAAAACTATTTCAGATTTTGGAATTTGTTCTCACGAAAACCAATTTGGTTCAGGCACATTGGGCTGTCCTACACAATAGAGCCACTTGAGAGTGTGAAAGAGGTGAAATTATTTCAGGTGTTTTATAGGGAAGAGCAGCATCTTTTTAAGGTACAATTGACTGATTTTCTACCTCTGGGGCACAGAAAAGTAGGCAAGAACTAACAAGGAATCTAGAAATTTCCCACAAGGGAGACTCCAAATATAAGCAGTTTGTGAGTAGAAGCAGAATGAGGATATTACAGAGGAGGAGGAGGTAGCGTTTCAAGCATAGACAGTCTGTCACAAGAATGGTTAGGGCCTTTTCACTCTTCAAAAAATCAAGGTTCTCTAGACAATCTCAACATGATTCACTGTACCAGTAAAGAGAACAAACTCTCCCAATATACATGGTTCTTTGTTCTGTTGATACATCAATGTATAAACAAGTATTCATCAGGGATCTCTTATGTGCCAGCTACAGTGGTAGGTGCTAGAGATACAAGTACAAGGAATGAAATTATTCTTACTTACAATGAGCTTTCATTCTTTCATTGATAATAGGATCACACTTAGAGGGCACATGGTTGAACCACCTTATTTTACAGATTAGGAAATTGAGGCTTAGAGAAGTTAAATAATTATCCATAGTCCCACAGCTAGGATGTCATAGTGGAATTTGAATCCAGGACTTCCTGACTCCAAGTCCAGTACTTATTTTACTACATAATGCTGTCTCTCTAATCCTCGGGCACTCCATAGAGTTTGACTCCTTTATGCTTATTTCCACATATTCAGGGTGTTTTGCCTTTACTTGTTCATGTTTTAAATCAATTTCCACCTCTTCTCTCCTTTTGAATATCTCTGGTTACACTGGGCACCACCAGAGAACATATGACAAGAAGAGAAAAACATTTCCAACCCCCAAAGGCAAAGCCTTTTTTCTTTCTATACTAGTTATAGTCTAAACTGGAGCATCTTTCCAATGATAATTTGCCATTCAATGAAGTAAAAATTAGCTTTGATCATGCAATAAAAACAAGATAATACCGTGATGCCCCAAGTATTATATTGGTATTCTCAAGATCTCCAAAGAATGAGAAGAAAACCATCAGTGCATTGGGTGTATCCTCTCTAGACGATTGATAGAAAGACATATACAAGAACTATACTGGATGAGAAGGCAAACGGGGGCTGCAGTCTCCTCTGAGGATGGAGTACTGACTACAATAGATCCTAGATCCATCAAAATATCCTTAGATGGAATTTGAATTGTCTTGATTGTAATTATAGAAGGGTCTGAAATAGGATTTCCTTTTTCTTCCCTCCCATCCCTCTTTAAATAGAACATTTGTTTCAAAATATACTTATCTCTCCTCTACCTAGCAAGGCTTTCTTTAAAACAAAGATTTTTAACAAAAATATTTCAGCAGAAACACCTAAAACATCAACAGTGGCACATATCTAAAATTATATACTTCTCATAGAAACAACATCTACCCCCCCATGAAAGCTAAGATGTTTTTCCTTAAAAGACATTGAAATCATCCTTGAAACTTAATTACTACAGGGGCCTAAGCCTCTAACCTTTGACAAGGTTCCAGATAGCCTCAGAACAAAAATCAGCTCAAAAGGCATCAGGGACTCTTTTTTTCAGGCTTGACATAGGAGCACCACCATGTGCCCAGTTGAATAAATGCTATATCTTTGCTGAGCAGCCTTCCTATGTTATTATTAAATAGTAGCAGTAATAACAATAACAACTAACATTTATATAGTTCTTACTATGTGCTGGTACAATATTAATTATATTCCAATTAATATCCTTTGTGATTTCCATACCTATTTGCCCCTTTTATTTAATAAACCTTCTTTAATTTACTGTTAGATAGTCAAGGAATGTCTCATTTCATTCTAGTCCTAAACCTGAATCACTAGAATAAATGGTCTGAGCCATGCCTGGCTTAGGACAACACCTTAAGGGCACATTTTTTCATCTCTTCTTTGTGTCCAAGTTTATTTGTTATAATTACAAGCAGTTTTATCTTATTGTTCCTTTCATTTACAGTTTTTTAGCCATAAATAGTTTTCTTGGTTTTATGATTCTATTTACTTCATTCTTCCTCAGTTAATATATATCTTCTCATGTGTTTCTGAATTCTTTGCATTTCTCATTTCTTACCTTTACATTTATACAGTTACACTTTATTTTTTGTTGAGTCACAAAAAACTTTTTTTTTCTTGGCATTTGCCATTTTGCTCTTCAGTACATTTAACAGATGAGGAAACTGAGGCAAATAAGGTGCAGGGTCACATAGGTTGGAAATGTCTGAGGCTGGATTTGAACTTAGGAAAATGAGTTTTCCGGACTCTGAGCCCAGCACTCTGTCCACTGCCACTGAACATACTTTGTTCAATCATTCTCAATTGATAAACACCCATTTTGATTCCAGTTCTAAGTTAATTCAAAAAAATTACTGCTGTGAAGATTTTGGGACAAATGGAATTTTTATTTCTGCTTTTTTTTACTTCCTTGAATATAGATCTTTCTGACTATAAATCTAATAGCCAACCCACTGGACCACACTACCTATCCAAATATCAATATGGGGCAGTTCTAATTTTTGTCCTGGCCAGAGACTCTTCAATGTCTTCCCCTCTCAGACTGATTCTTTTGTGAAGTCAAACCAGACCAGTTTTGCCTCAATTCTTGCCTCGCCTGTAAATATTTTCTCAGGTGAATTGAGACCTGGGAAGGACTTGAGTTTAAAAAGACCAAAATTCCCCACTGAATCAAAGGCTACCTCAAATCATCCTAAATAATGTCTTACCACTGGACTCTCAATGGCTGGAGAGGACAGTGAGGCTGAGGATTCTGCACAGCTCTGCCTCAGCTAAATCCAACTCACTTGCAAATCAAGACATCCTTCTGATGTCTTTGAGAACAAAGGATCAACAACATACACATTCCCCCCGAGACACAACAGTGCCACGGAATCAAGTCCTGATATTCCCAGATTCACCTATAATGTAGCTTGTGAGTCTTACCATTCCATATTCTCTATGACATTATGGAGAGGTTGATTTGCATTAACATACAGCCTGAAGAACCTGGCAACATGTCCCTGGAGCTCATAAAATGTCAAATCCACAATGTTTAATTAACACACGTTGATTGACTTGTTCAGTCTCAGCCACAGCTTCATTAGTTTGCATTGCCAGTATAAGTTAATGCTTTTTTAAGTCTGCACTGTGAGTTTGCTCATTTTGTGAAATGATGCTTCTCTGCATACCACAGTCATGCCTCAGGAAAAAGACCACCAACCCAGGCCTCTCCTGATTTGGTATTTCCATGAGGCAGAAAAGATGAATCACAAAACTAGCACAAAATGTGTGAGTCCGAAGGCAAATCAGCTGTTTGTTGCTATATTATAGGCTCCCTGTAAAGAAGCCACAGTAGTGTTGTCACCATTCCTACCGGCCCCCTTAAACTTAATGAGATATTAATGCTTAAATTACATCAGTTTTAATTTTTCTCCAGTTCTCAAAGTTTTAAAATGCATTAGATTGAGTCAAGCTGCCTTCCAAGGAACTTTATAGTACTTTTTTTGAATTTTTTTGAATATGGGTAATTTCTATCACATTCCCCACGTCTAAGGATGGAATTTCAATAACTTGCTGAATGATTCTGGGCTCCTATTTGTCTAAATATCCCCAAATGCCTAATCTAGTCATTTCAAACAATAAGACAGACCCAATAAAACATAAAATATACTCCCTTTCTTCTTCTGATAAGGCCATTGAATATGGCCCATCTAGGGCACTGTCCTTTAAGCAGTGAATGCTTAACAAACATCATTTAGTGATTCTGTCTTAAGCCCCATTTAATCCTCCTTCATTTCTCTGTCTCCAAATAATTCTGATCTCATAGTCAGCCCTTCATATTCCAATTCTCTAGAAAATACAGATTGCAAATTCTTCTCACTATTAAAGATTTGAAAGTAATTAATCTGGGAATCCTCAAAAATAGTGAGAAGATTTGATTATGAAAATATGGATGAAGGAGAACAGCATTGATAACCTTTCTTACTGAGTGATAAAGAAGTGCGACTTGATAAATGTTAGCTTCCTATTCTCTGAGGTTGTTTCTGCATCCAACATGATGGATATTGAAATTCAAATGCAAATTTAACAGCTAATGCAGCTTAGATAAAATACTTTTTGATACATTGCTGAAGGCATAATCCTTCAAGTTAATAACATGGAAAGCACAAGACTTTTTGTGTATTTTTTTAACCAAAGTTTAGATGACTATTGAATTGCTTTTATAAAAAAACGTGTTACTTATAGGGTCTCATGCTTTGGAAAGGTCAGAATGGAGATGATTAGGAGATATTTTATCTCAATATACATTTTGAGATCGTATGTACAAAAAAGATAAATTGAAAGTTAAATTTTTAGACATCCATTATATTGCAAACCCAGATTTTGCTATTGGGACTACACAAAATTTTGATAAACTGGGTATAATAACGCAATTGGCATTTTTATTGTACTTTATGAATATTATCTCTTTCATACTCACAGCATTACTAAGAGGTAGGTGATATTATTATCCTCATTTTACTGATGAGAAAATTGAGGCTGACAGAAATTGAATGATTTGTCTAGGGTCACACAGATAGTATGTCTGAGGCTGGATTCAAATTTATATCTCCCTGATTCCAAAGCCAGCTCTCTGAATACTTAGCTTTTTCTACTAGACAGATCTTTCAAAGGACCATACATCTGACCAATTATCAAGGCAAGATAATTGGCCTTTGGAGCAGAAAGGTGGTAGCTGTTACAACTAACTAATCTCTCTCAAGGTCTGGAACTGGTGTTAGTGAATTGGATCTTATACTTCACTGCAATCTATATTTACAGAAAGAGAGCAGGACAGTCAGATAATATATCTTTGTGGAAAAGCAGTGCAGTTCTGAGAAGTCAAATTATCTGGTTGGCTTTCCTTAAATGTCTGTGTTTGTATTCTCCAATGTTGTAAAAATCTGTGAGGAAGAGGCTGCTCAGTAAGATGACTCAAGTCACAAAGGGCTAGGTAGTGATGACACTCTGGTGCAAGACAAAAAACAGCCATGTGCCTTTCAATACATCAATGCATTTTTAGCTCTTCCCTATTTTCTTGGTTATGTCTATGAATGAGTTTTCAGGATCCTTGCAATCAGAAGGTATGAGACTCTGGCAGGAGCATTGATATACAGAAGAAATTAATTCCTCCTTCCTCTGAGATCATTCTGAGATGAAGGATTATTTGTGGTGTGTGGGTTAGATTAGATTGGGGTTGAGTTCTTTTCTACCTTGGAAATTCTGTGAGTTTTTTAAAAACCCAGCTAAAAGAAAAGCATGACCATCGTTGATAAGGATATATGAAACAGTTCATAAAAAACATTATATATTCATAGCCAGAAGAAGGCAAGAGACAAACCTTTGTGTCTTCTGGCTGATTTCCCAACCTGGAAAAATGATGAATTGGAGTCACGCCCTTTCAGAAAAAAAAAAAAGGAAGGACAAAAGATGAACCTTCCAGAGGGAATGCCATTATCAAGGTCTATAATCATTAAGGCCAGGCTGTTGGGCAGAAAGATAGTCACTGTAGCCAATAACCCTGATGATGACAGAAATCTCTTTTCCTCAAACTGTCCCTTTTATTGCAGTACTGACCATTGAGAGATAACTGATGGGTGAATAAAAGCACCTGATGAGATTTCTGTGTGGCAAAGCAGTACCTCTCTTGAAAGCTGAATTACCTGAATACCTTTCTGCATATGTCAATTCCTTATTTGAATTTCTAGAGAACTGTATTTTTGTTGTTCAGATATCTGAGTTATGATCAGCTCTTTGTGAGTTCCTCTGGCGTTTTCTTCTCAATGATACTGGAGTGCTTCCTCATTTACTTCTCCAGTCCATTTCATAGATGAGAAATCTGAGGTAAATCAGATTAAAGTAATTTGCCTAGCTAATGAGTTTGTGAGGCTGGATTTGAACTCAAATCTTCCTGACTCCAGGTCTGGTGCTCTATCAACTATGCCACCTAGTTGGATGTCTAAAAGCACAACATTCCACAGAGGAGATGCTCTGTCACAGAGCTGAACTGAGTTGTATACTGGAAAATACCTGAGATCTATGTTCTCTTAACAGAGGTCATAGAATCCTAAAAACTTAAAATATAAACCCCTATAGTTAAGCCTGCATCTAAAAACACAAACAAGTTATGCCATTTTGTTTGAATTCACAAATTTCTAATTATCAGCTATTTGTTGATCAAGTCAAGATTAAAATCAAGATTAAGTAAATACGTTTGTCTAAAGATCAAACTGAATGGAAATGTTGGGGAATTTGCTTTTTTTTCTCAAACTTTGGTGAAATTCTCTCCAAAAGTAAATCACATTGCCTTTGCAAATATAAAGCATCCTTTTTTATGATGAAAAGGAACTGGTGGATGCTCATCAGCTAGGGAATGGCTGAATAAATTATGACATATGAATGAATGGTATGAAATATTATTGTTCTATAAGAAATGATCAGCAGGGTGATTTCAGAAAGGCCTGGAGAGACTTACATAAATCAATGATGAGTGAAGTGAGTAGAACCAAGAGAACAGTGTACACAGCAATAACAATATGAATGTGGCTCTTTTCAACAATGAAGTGACCTAGGCTAATTCCAATAAACTTGTGATGGAGAGACTCATCTGCATCACCAAAAAGGACTATCAGGACTGAATGTGGATCACAACATAGTATTTTCATCTTTTTTACAGTTGTTTGAATCCTTTTTTCTTTCTTTTTTTTTCTTTTTTTGATCTGATTTTTCTTGTACAGTATGTTAAATGTGGAAATATGTATAAAAGAATAGCACATCTTACACATAATGGATTGCTTGTTGTCTAGGGGAGGGGATAGGGGAAAAGAGGAAGAAAAATTTGGAACAAAAGATTTTGTAAGGGTAAATATTGAAAACTATCTTTGTATATATTTTTGAAAATAAAAATCCATAGTTTAAAAAAACAAATATGAGGAAAATTTTTGGTATGGTAAAAGCATTGCTTGACTGAAGTTAGTAAAGACCTAAGTTCAAACTCTATATTCTTCAGTTAATGTGATGGGACCTCAGGCAAATAATTTAACCAACCTATATTGAATAATTACAAATGAAATTTCATTTTTAAATTCCTGTTTATATAGTTCCTGGGAAAGTGAAGGCATTGATACTGTAGGATGGGTTTTATTAATCCATTCCCCCTACCCATGTCTATGCTTCCTGCTATGATCCTAGGAAGGAAAGGGAAAGGGAAGAGAAGGGATAAGAAAATCCTGCTGTGTCTACTTGCATAATATGTTTCCAATCTCTCCTCTTCTATTTACTTACATAACACCTCCCTCACACAGAACCTCATCAACTTTTTTTTTTTTTTTTGCTTTTTACTGAGGCAATTAGGGTTAAGTGACTTGCCCAGGGTCACATAGCTAAGGAATGTTAAGTATCTGAGACCAAATTTGAACTCAGGTCCTCCTGACTTCAGGGCTGGTGCTCTATCCGCTGCGCCACCTAGCTGCCCTGCCTCATCAACTTTCAATAGCATCCTATCATTGTCAAAGTGTTGTCAATTTTCTGTTTAGATCGTCATTGCTCCTAAAGCAACTTCTGTCATCATTTCTACCATGTTGAAACCCTGGAATGAGTCCTTTGTGAACGTGAGAGAATCAAGAAAGAGATAAGAAAAGAAGTATAAGAAAAAGAAATTGGAAGGAGACAAGACCAAAACATCTTGTTCTGTTATTTGTCTCATTGCTTTATACAGAAAATTTGACATTGCTAATGATAAGAGCAGCCTGTTTTTCTTCAGAAAGAAAAACCAGAAATGAATTCTTAAATAAAAATATCTATGAGAACTATTGATTTAGAATTTCTGTCATTTACAATTTCAACTTGACTGTTACTGCTTCTAATCTATTGGTGGTCAAAGCCAAACAAACAAACAAACAAAATTAGAGATAGGAGAGTTGGGACACAAAAAGAGGTTCAATTTCAATGTGAGGGAAAGGGCAAGGCAAGTACCCATATGCTGGGACCCCGCTGCCATTATTGGGAAAGTGGGGGAGCACAAGGTCTCAATAGTAAATTCCACTAACCACAACTTAGGGTTTGAATATTTTTCCTGATATTTCTCTAAAAGTTTCATTAATCCTTCACTTATGAATTAAACCTCCGCATTTTCTAGAGCTTCAGATAAACAGAAAATACTTGATAATTGACTCATCATCAATATGTTGGAGCTATATATTTCTTAATAGCCAAGAATTTTCAAATAAAAATCCCCTATTACAGTAAACATTATCATTATAGGTTTTATAACAAAATAAACCTCTGTAAATATTTAAGAGTTTTCTTTTTTTTTAATTAAAGCTTTTTATTTGTATAACATATGTATGGGTAGTTCCCCAGCATTGATCTTTACAAAGCTTTCCATTACAAATTTTACACCCAGTCCCCTCCCCTCCCCTAGATGGCAGGAAGTCCACTACATGTTAATAATGTTAAAATACTTGACAAGTTATGCAGGAAAAATCCTATCTACAAGAAAAAGAAGAAAATCAGAGAAAAGCAACACAATGCAAGCAAATATCAATAGACAGCATGAAAATATTACGTTGTGGTCCATATTTCATATCCCTCTTTCTGGGTGTATATGGTTTTCTTCAGTGAACAATTGGAACTGGTTTGAGACAATTCTTTGTTGCAGAGAGCCATGTCCATCAGAATTGATCATCATGTAATACTGTTGTTACTGTGTATGATGATCTCCTGGTTCTGCTCATTTCACTCATCATCAGTTCATGCAAGTCCCTCCAGGCCTCTCTGAAATCGTCCTGCTGGTCGTTTCTTACAGAGTAATAATATTCCATAACATTCATATACAATACTTTACTCAGCCACTCTCCAATTGATGGGCATCCCTTCAATTTCCAGTTTCTAGCCACTACAGAAAGGGCTGCCACAAACATTCTTGCACATGTGGGGCCCTTTCCCTCCTCTAAGATCTCTTTTGGATATAGCCCCAATAGAAACACTTCTGGGTCAAAGGGTATGCACAGTTTGATAACTGTTTGAGCATAGCTCCAAATTGCTCTCCAGAATGGTTGGATCCGTTCAAAGTTCCACC
>JAJPUD010011536.1:31581-54070 GCA_023553655.1 Myrmecobius fasciatus
TTCTTTCTCTCAATAAAAGCTGTCTATGGTGAGAGCTCTCTTTTGCTTCTTCATTTTTTTTAGACAGCATGTATATCTCTTTAAGGTTTGGAAAAACCTTGGCTAAAGCTCTTTGCCCTGGGGCACTTTGGCAAATTATCTTAAGGTGCTGGGCCGGTGGGGGCTAGGACAAAGTCCGAATTACTCCTTAAACAAGGCAAGTCTGCCAGAACACCTGTGCCCAATCAGGGCAGAGTGTCCCGAATGCCTCAGATAAACTCCAGGTGTTTGGAATTTGGAGTTTGGAGTTTGGAGTTTGGAGTTTTTGGCAGGATGAGCTGAGCTGAGCTGAGTCCCACCCTCACTTCCGGCCTACACCAAAGTTCTCTGACACCGGAGTCCTCTGTTTATCCCTCTGTCCGAGTTAGACAAACCTGATGTGAAGTTTTTCAGAGATATCTGCAAGCAGTATCCAAATATTTCGGGATTCGTTGACTTGAAGATCAGTTCAGAGGCTTATTTTATTGTTGATTTGAGAGAAGATCGGAGGAGGACGCAGAGAGTCACCTTTTTACTTCGCCATCTTGGCTACGCCCCCCCCCCATTTAAGAGTTTTCAAATGCTTACTCTTATCACATCCTTTTAAAAAGCACAATTCATCATTTAATAATGTTCAGATCAAAAGTTATTTTGTCTAACAGCATTTCTGTTACAACAGGCTCTCAAATTTTGCAAGATAAGAGAATTCATAAATACAAAAATAATGCAAACAACAAACTTCAGATGACAGCAATTACATTCACAAATTATTCCATATAAAAATTATTGATTGTATTACCTTTGACATTTTAAAACCACTTTAGAATTATCAGGTATGGAACAATTACATTCAATTAAAGAAATAATGTGGTGATTAATATATGCCAGTCAGTATGTTGTGCACTTTACAATCATTATATTACTTTGATCTCATAATAACCTCATATCACTTCACTTGTCTTGGGTAGGAGAAAACTCAAAGAAAATGGTTTCCCTAGATCATAGGGTGTATATATGGGAGTGAAGTATAAGAAAATTGGAAAGATAGGATACAACCAGGTTAGGAATGACTTTAAATGCAAAACCGAGAATTTTATATTTGATTCTGGAGGTGATAAGTAGATTATATTGAAATTTTTGAATATGATTAGAGGTTGGGGAGGGGGTAGTAACATGATCAGACCTGCACTTTAGGAAAACCTCTTTGACATGAGTGAAGGATGGCCTGAATTGAGAAAAGACTTGACTTATGGAAACATACCAGCAAATTATTGCAATAACATGAAGTGATAAGAGTTTGTAATATGGTGGTGACACTGTCAGAGGAGAAAAGATCTATATGAGAGATGTTGTAAATACAGAAACAATAGAATTTGAAAACAGATTTTACATGAAAGTGATATTGATAGCAAGGATTCAATCATGAAACCCAAGTTATGAGCTTCAGTGACTGGGATAATGGTGTTGCCCTCAACAATAATAGATTCACTAGAAGAAATGAAAGTTTGAGAGAAAAGAAACAATTTCAGTTTTGACATGTTAAGTCTACAATTTCAAGATATCCAAAAGATGGTTGAAAATGTGATATTGGAGTTTAGGAGAAAAGTTAAGGGTGAATAAATAGAGAAATCATTACCATAAAGGTGATAATTGAACATATGGGAGCTGATAGCATCACCAAGTGAAATATTATAGTTGGAGAAAAGAAGAGGGTCCAGAAAGAAAGAGAAGAAAAGAGGGAGGGAGGATAGGAAAAGGAGGGGAAGGAAGCAAGAAGGAAGATAGTTTAAAAAAAGTATGAAGGAGAAGAGGTTGATCAACAATGTCAAAGGCTGTGGTTAGGTCAAAAAGGATTAGAAAAGAAAAAAAAAATATTCTCAATTAAGATAAGATTGATTAACTTTGGAGACAGTGGCTTCAGTTAAATGGTGAAGTAGGAAACCAGACTGCTAAAAATTAAGAAGAGAGTGAGAATTTTTTCAAGGGTTTAATCAGCAAAGGGAGGAGTAATATAGGATTATAGTAAGGAGGGATGGATAGATCAAGTAAAACTTTTTAAAGTATATGGAGGCATGGATGCTTTTAGAGACATCAGAGAAGCAACCAGTAGATGTGAAAGATTGAAGATTATTAAGAGAGTGGGGATGATAAAAGGGGGCAGCTGCACTGTATCTGAGTCTTTGTGATCCCATTTGAGGTTTTCTGGGCAAAGATATTATAGTAGTTTGCCATTTTCTTCTCTGATTTATTTTTACAAATGAGGGAATTGAGGCAAACATGTGACTTGCCCAAGGACACAAGCTAGTAAGTACCTGATGCTAGATTCGAACTCAGGAAGCTGAGTCTTTCTGACTTCAGGTCTTCTACCCACTGTAACACTTTGCTGCCCAATAAAAGGGGGATGGAGAGAAAATTTTCTGGAGAAGATGAGATGGAATAAAAAGAGGCATAATCAAACATACAAAGAATAATTTTTGCAACAAGAGCTAGTAACACAAAATGCTCCCCATTACTTTTTAAAATACAAATTTATTTAAGGATCAGGAAGATAGAAGAGGGTGGAGAGAGTGGAGAGAGAGCAAGACAGCAGCAGAGAAACAGAGTGATGAAGAGAGAGAGAGAGGAAGATGGAGAGGCATTTTAATTGCTGACCATTGAAAATGATTTACAGCTTTGCTAGTGGGGAAATAGATAATAATGTCTGAGTATTTGAGAGGAGAATTTTAATAGTGGTTAGGTTAATGCTCCAACATGAGGAGAGTCAGTTTTACTTTCTGACAGTTTTGGCAAAAGAGTTTCCAGGAGGAGAGTTTTGTTTCTACCATAGTAGGTGAGAGCAAAGTAGGAGGTAGGTAAATTTGTTAGAAATTATAGCAGAACCCACTTAACAGTAATCTTTAGGCTTGATATGCAGCATGGGTGTTTGCTCAAGCACCTGTACACTATTCACACTTCTGCTCTATTTATATAATCATAGAGATCAACCTGAGAAGACACAGGCAAAGGTCAATTTGTAACCAATAGCACAATTTGTCTGCTGGCTGTAAAGCTGGTGTGGCTCTGAATATTTCATCAACTGCTTTCATTTGCATGGTCTTTGGGGTGCCTTTCCCACTAAATACCTACAGGAAAGGATATGCAGAAACAATAGAGTATTTCCGAGAGGGCAGACAGCTCATGTTGAGGGAGAAGCTTCTGGTTTTGGTGGAGGAGGCAGGGGTGTGCTAGCCAATTACTGGATATGGAGATTGAAGTTCCCCTTCACAAAGGGAAGCAGTTATATAGTATTACTCTGTGAATATGTGTCTGTGAGTGTGTGTGTTTTTCTTCACTTTGCTAGCTCAGCGCCTGCAGAGAGAGCACAAATTAATTAGCCAAGCTGGGTTGGGATCACTGATGATAGTTGGACATAAACTAGTGAGAAAATAAAAGGAAACAGGCTAGAACAGGAGCCCAGGGTGGAGCAAAGCGAGTGTGCTTGCCAAACAAGGAAGGAAAAGAAATAGGAAGAAAGCATTCTATTTTCAAGTTTCTTCAGTTTTATTCCTTATATTGCCTGTAAATCAAGAGATCAAACATTGAAAAAGATAAATAAATTATTATAAAGTATTCTCAATAGGCTGTGTGGGTGTATGTGTGTTTCATTTGTGTATTCTTTCAATTTCCATATTGAAGTGTGTTTCCTAACAACTTCGGAGCATTCTCATCTTTCAGAAAGTGGAATTCACATAATTGTGTATTTGGAAGAGATTTACAGGTACAAAGACGAGATGAAAATTAGCTGGAAACAATAACAGAGGTTAACGGCCTCGTTTCATAGATTAAGAAACTGACAACCACACAAGTTTACTAGTTTATCCAAGATTACCCAAATAGTTAAATGTTGCTATCTAAAGGTTCTGATTCCAAAGCAGTCACTTTGCTACTCTAATCAAAGAAGCCATTATGATCTATGAATAGTAATGCCATTGCAGGAAAGGAAGGTTTTATCTGTGCTCTTTCCTATGCTGATTTAACTACCAAATAGCATTGGTAGCCACTCACCTGATCCTATTTTCCTCTCAAAAGATGTCAGATCCCATGTTTATATTGGAAATAATGCTTTTCATACCCAAAGGAGAATCCTGGAGAGGCGCCAAGCTCATTATGGTTCTCAGAATATGAGCAAACTTCTCTTCCCTACCATCTCTCTTAGTACCATTCATCTCATTAGTCTAACCCTGGGTTACAACAACTAGTCTAAAATCTGAGCTAAAATAATTACAAGTAGCCCTCTTTCTTCTCTGAATTAACTGTATTTCACTGAGTTCTACTTATGTCTTAGCATAATAAAGTTAATACTTTCCTCTCTCCCCCATCTTCATGCTAATATGTAGACATGTTTAGATGCTGAATATACTTATTCTTTTTGCATGGAATCAATAAAGGAATAAACGCCACAGAATACAATGTCTATCATATGGGGCACATCTGTAATTTTGCCTAAGCCTAAGCCATTATCCTCATTTTTAAACAAAATACAAGCACCCTGAACTCAGAAGCTTCAGAAGACACTTTATTAGGTATCCAGTTTATTTAATCTTGTTCTCCCCTAACCCTACTCAATGGTTGTTCCTGCCAAGAGTAGACAAAGCCATTCAGGAAATAAATACAGTATAGTTCTCAACTGGTATTATATTTCTATTATTCAGTTGGGATAGTCATTAAACAAAGGAAACTACAGATGTGGGCTTAGGCTGCTTCTCATGGCAGGGAATTTGATCTCAGAAACTGAAGTACAAAAGCCTTCTGATAGGCGGTGCTTCTCTTTTTTTGCTGTCTTGTCAATGGCAAACATTTGCAATGTGCCCTCCTTGTGGTTGCATATCACTTGTGGAACTTAGGAAAGATAGCATGCACTTAAAGGCAGATGCTGGTAAAGAGTACCTACTTCCATTTTACTTTAGCACCTTTGTGATCCTATCTGATATCTGCAAGTTCCTTTATAATCCTTTTTGTCTATTTTACTGTCCTTGACTGCTGTTTTGGGAGCCACTTCAGACCCAAGTCTTTGTAACCCCGGGCTGTATAATCTCTCCCCTGATTAGTAATCATGGCTACTATTTGCAGAAGATCTCAATCTTTCTAGTTCCATTATGATCTCAGCATCAGTATTACCATCATAAAACCTTCATCAGGTTTTATATATTCAGTAATATATATAGAACATGCCATACTTGTACATTATAATAATACAAGCTCCCATTTAGAAGATACTTTTAAGGTTTTCAAAGTAGTTTTTCCACAGTATTCTTGTGAGATAGATACATAATTACTTTACAAATGAAAAAAAACTGAGTCTCAGAGAGGTAAAGTGACTATCAGACTTAGCTGGCGATCTACGTTTCAAGCATGGTCTTCTAATTTTAAGATAAAGACAATTTTTATTCCCCATCTTACTACTCCTTTCCCACACTGGTTCACAAGCTTAGTCGAACAATAATACACATATAATAGAAGAAATATATAAATGCAATAAACCAATGACACATATATAAGGGAAGAAATATGCAAATGCAAATAAGTACAAGTCCCAATATAGACACAATTTGACATAGTGGAACCAGAACACATTCTCTATCTGACATTCATGGAAAAAATAGGGGATTAGGAGTTCCTTGAAGAAAAGAGGTGTGAGAAGCAGAGAAATATTTGTTTTTCAGCTTGGTAAAATAAAGAAGAGGCAAATTCTTTAGCTTGAAAAAAGATGTAGAACTAGGAAGAGAATTGCATAAAGGATATTAGAGAATTTCTTATCTTTCCTTATTTGGTACTAACTTTTGGGAAGGTATAACTTTTAAAATGGAATTATTAGTTATGGAGTGTGAAAGATGTCAGTCTAGGGTTGAGGAGACCTGAATGTCATCTCTATTAGGTGTGAATTTGGGCAAATAATGGAAAAATATACAATTAAAGAATTGAAAGGGCTTATACCAATAAAGCAATTTTAAGACAATTGGACCAGCAAAGAAGAAACATAGTGTGGGAATAGGGAAAATTGGAATTCACCTTTAGAGGAAGACACTAAAGGAAAAAAAAATCTACCCCAAATAGTAATATGAAATGGCTTCCTGCCCAGAGAGAATTTGTAGAACTCAAAAAAAATTTTTAATTTTTTAGACAATGAGGAAAAAAAATTAAAACCATAAAGAAAAGAATATTATGAAAAAAGCTAACCAACTAGAAAAGGGAATACAGATACTCAACGATAAAAATAACTGTTTCAAAATTAGAACTGAGCAAGAAAACAGTGAAGCTATGAGAGGCCAAGAAATAACAAAACAGATTATAAAAAATGAAAAAATAGAACAGAATATGAAACATCTTATAAAAATGACAGATGTATAGAAAATATCAAAAAGATAAAATATAAGTATAATTGGACTGCCTGACAGTTGTGACCAAAAAAGTACCTTAACACAATAATGCAAGAAATAATCCAAGAAAATTGTTCTGGATTGATAGAACATGAGGGGAAAGTAGAAATGGAAAATATTCACCAATCACTACCTCAATGAGATCCTTTGTGAAAAACATATAGGAACATTATGGCCAAATTTTGAAACCCCCAGATCAAAGAGAAAATTTTGCAAGGAATTAGAAATAAACAATTTAAATATGCTGGAGCTACAGCTAGAATTGTGCAGGACTTATCAGCAACCAAAATAAAAGTTTGCAGGTCTCAGAATCATATCTACTGACAAACAAAAGAAGTATGACTGCAGCCAAAAATATCATATCCAGCAAAATTATCTATAATATTGAATGAGAACAAAATGGGCATTCAAAGAACTTGCAGATTTTCAGGATTTTCTATTAGCCGATTTCAAACTTAATAGAAAATCTAACATATAAGAGCCAATACCAAAGATCAGTTTCAAGGAATTCAACATGGACAAATTATTTATGTTTTTTTTTTAGATAAGAAATGATTTGTTTAAGATTGACATCAGTAATAAGGTAGCTTAAAAGAAAGACTGAGGCAATGTTAAGGTAAAAATACTAATTATGTTATCCAAATGAGGTGCAGGGGAAGAATAGACCCAGAGGCATTGGAGTGGGGAGGAAGGCTCATAGTTATGAAAACCTACTCACATCAGGAATGGGTTATATAGGCTACAAATATACCATAAAAGGTATAGCACCCTCCAAAATCTAAAAATAAATAAAAGGGGAGGGATAAATGGACAGGGAAGCAAAAGGTATGGAAAGAAAATAAGGGAGGGATCTGTAGGTGGGGAAAAGTTAAGTAATAGCAAGGCAAGTTAGGAGAATTAAAGCAAAGAGTCAGCAGGGATAGAAAAAATGTGTGTGTGTGTGTGTGTGTGTATTTACATATGTGTACATAAGTATATCCTTTCTTAACTTTAGCTTGCTTGAGGAGTGGAGCAGAAGTAAGGAGAGGAAAAGAATAAAGTAAAAAAGGTGAGTAACAGAGAAAAAAGAACAATTTACAAAGAAGTAAAGAAAAGATGGACACTTATGAAAATAATTTCTTCTCCTAATATATATATATATATATATATATATATATATATATATATATATATATTTTCTTTTCTGGTAATTTGTTACTGTATATTTTGAGTCCTCCCTAATGTTCTGCTGGGAACATGATAATATTCTTTTGTTTTGTTTCATTTTGTTTTGTATTCCTTTTTTGTTTTTTTTTTTCTTATTCTGTTGTTTAAATAAAATTTTTAAAAGATGAAAAAAATGAAAGGAATCTTTAAAGTCATTGATTACATTAATAAGGAAGTAGGATTGGTGAGTTTCTACATCTTGGGCCTCAGTTTCTTCATGGTAAATGAGGGGCTTGAATTAAATGTTTCCTGAGTTACTTCTAGCTCTAGAAATATAAGGGTTTTCCTGACTTCAGGCCTGGCATTCTATCCACTGTACTTTCTAGCTGCCCCTTGTTATTTATTAGAGGCATCCAAAAATTCAATTCCCACATGGACTTTGGAGAAAGGACATTTTTAACTCACTGTATTCTGCTAACTTCATAGTAAGGAAATGGACTTTCACTTGGCTGCTGAACCAGAACTAGGTTCATTTAAAAGATACAAACTGGACAAAATGAGCCTTTTCCTATTTACTGCCTGGTTGCATTGGAGAGAAAGAAGGTTCCTTTAAACTCCCCCTGGAGCAGTTTTCCTCTTGTGTTAGCTTTCTCTCTTCTGGAACAGGGAAAAATTCAGCTCCAAGGATCTTTAAAGATATAGGTCCCCTTTGAAGACAGCCAGTGAAAACCTTGCCATAAAGACTGTATGTGTGTACAAACACACACACACACACACACACACGGGTGGTTAGAATTGAAAAAAGTCATGCCCAGATAAGATGGCAATACAAAATAGTATACTCTGCCATATAAACCCTAGGAAGTATAAGAAATGAATGACCAATGAGTAAGACCAAAAAGAATAACTAGAATGACCAATGAGAAAAAAAATGAAAAACAAAATGAAACTCCTCCCTTCAGTCCAGAACTGTGCAAAAAGATAACCAGAAGCAGGTGGAGGCAGACAAAGAAATCTTACCAGAAAAGCCCATCTGAGTGTAGATAAATGACAAAACCAGGAGAGGAAGAGACAGGAGGTCTGCCAGGGAAACCAGCATAAACTCTCACAAATGGGCCAGGAGCCAGCTTGCAGGACAGTCCCTAAGATCTCTGACTTCAAGAATCATAAGCCCTCCTGAGCCCCAGGACCTAGGACCTGAAGCCAGATTCCAATCACATCCTGTCAAATCAGAAATGCAGATAGAAGCTGCTCCTCTGATTATTGCATAGTGTGACAGGATCCACCTGTTCATCACTTAGAGAAATAGAAAATAACAGAAAAAAAAGACTAGTTCAGTGCCTGGGACCACTAGTGCAATGAGAGTGCTATATAGGTTTGAGATCAATATGATTCCCAGCATCTCCCTACAAGCCTGTAAGGACCACTATAGAGAATGGGGGTGGGGGAGAATTCCTGATTGGGGATAATACAAAGAGAGAGGTCAGAACCTGAAACAGGCTGCCAGGATATTGAATCAGAAGCCAGGAAATGAGGCAGAGAATGTAGATGAATAAAATCTATCTCATCTGCATTGGCAACAGAAGTAGCTTCCAAAATAAAGAGAAGACAAAGTTAGTAAAAGAATCAAAGACCAAGATTCTAGGCTTGGTTGTTGAGAAAGAATGTATCAATTATAAATTATTAGAAGTTAATCAGATTCCTATTCTCCACTTTGTCTTCTTTGTAAAGAGGAAGTCAGAAAGAAAAAAAATGATAAGAGAGTATTTATGGCAGGAAATATACAATTAAGGATCATGAATCTGAGTGAACTTACCCATACAGGAGAAAATGGTATTTGAATGCATTAGAAACAAGAATACCAACAACATGTAGTTTATAAGAAACACACCAAAAGATAAAGGTTAATTAAAATGAGAGACTGGCCCAGGAAAGACTGTATTGTAGGCAAATTCAAAAAGGCAGTAGATGCATTTTAATCATAATCTCAGACAACAGAAAAAATAAGACAAACAGAGATAAGCAGAAAAATTATACTATAGTATCACAGAAAATGTATATATATATATATATATATATGTATATATATAAATACACAAAGAAACTACTCATACACACAGAAAGAAAATATAGTGGGAAAAAACAGCAAAGTTAAATAATTGGGGACTTTAATATACCCCTGTCAGATCCAGCCAAATATAACAAAATGATAATTAGGAACAGAAGCATTCATCTGTTTATTAATGTATCTATTAACAATTTTATTATTCAATTTAATAATATCAATATATTGTAATATATAATATTGATTTAATAATATTAATTTATATACTAATATAATTGTTAAATACTTATTTAAAAAGAATTATTTAAAAGTTGATTTTGCTAGATATCTGGCAATTACTAGAAGAGAATTGAAAGTAATATGCATGACAGCTATACAAAGCAACTTTAAGAAAACAAAAATATTAAACACAATCTTTACTAAGCATAATATCATGAAACTTGTAATCAATAAAGGCCCTTTGAAGAAAGGATTCAGACTTAAATGAAAAACAAACAATTTAATCAAAAGCACCAACTATGGACTAAGCACTGTGCTAGGACTGGACATAGAAGCAGAGTGAAACAATATCTACTTACAAGGAGCATATGTTATAATGAGGAAATAGTAGCGTATATATATCAGTACATGAAAAAATAAATTTAAAGAGGATGGATAGAAATACGGGTAGTTAGATAAGAATATCCTAAAGAACTGGTAAGTCAAAGAACAAATTACAGAAAGAAGAGATAGACTTCTGGGGGGGCGGAGCCAAGATGGCGGAGTGAAAACGTGACTCTCTGTGTCTCCTCTGATCTTCTCTCAAATCAACAATAAAATAAGCCTCTAAACTGATCTTCAAGTCAACGAATTTAGAAATACTTGGATACTGCTTGCTGATACCTCTGAAGAACTTCATATCAGGTTTGTCTATCTCGGACAGAGAGATAAAGAGTGGTGTAGGCCAGAAGTGAGGGTGGGATTCAGCTCAGCTCATTGTGGCAAAAACTCGGCAATTCGGACTTAGTCCTAGCCCCCACCGGCCCAGCACCTTAAATTAATTCGCCAAATTGCCCCAGGGCAAGGAGCTTTAGCCAAGGTTTTTCCAAACCTTAAAGAGATATACACTCTGTTTAAAAAAAAAAAAATGAAGAAGCAAAAGAGAGCTCTCACCATAGACAGCTTTTATCGAGACAGAGAAGGGCTGACCCCAGATTCTGAGGTTCCTTTAGACAAAACTTCACAGGATGTTATTAAGGACCATCACTGGTTCCCTTTTCAAAAGGCCTTTCTGGAAGATTACATACAGAATCTCAAAAGAGATTTGGAGGATAAATGGGAAAATAAACTGAAGTCAGTGCAAGAAGCCCTCCAAAAGAGATATGATAAAGACACCAATTTATTGAAAAATAAAATTAGTGAAGTGGAAAAAGAGTGCAATGAACAAATTGGCCAGTTAAAAAGGAGCTTAAAAAGGTAACTGAAGAAAACAACACTTTAAAAATAAGAATTGAACAAATGCAAGTGAATGACTCAATAAGACTTCAAGAATCAGTCAAACAAAGACAAAAAAATGAAAAATTAGAGGAAAATATGAAATATCTCCTAGGAAAAACAACTGACTTGGAAAATAGATCTAGGAGAGACAATCTAAGGATTATTGGGCTTCCTGAAAGTCATGATGAAAAAAAGAATCTAAACACAATCTTCCAGGAAATCCTGAAAGAAAACTGCCCCGAGATTGTAGAAACAGAAGGCAAAATCACCATTGAACGAATTCACCGATCACCTCCTGAAAGAGACCCCAAAATTAAAACCCCAAGGAATATCGTGGCTAAATTTCAGGACTATAGCACCAAGGAAAAGATTCTGCTTGCAGCTAGAAAGAAACAATTCAAATACCGAGGATCAATAATTAGAATCACACACGATCTGTCAGCCTCCACATTGAAGGATCGAAGGGCCTGGAACCAGATATTCCGAAGGGCAAAGGAACTTGGATTACAGCCAAGAATAAGCTATCCAGCTAGAATGAGCATTATCCTCCAGGGAAGAAGATGGCCATTCAATGATATAGGTGAATTTCACCTATTTCTAATGAAAAGACCGGATCTGAACAAAAAATTCGACATCCAAACACAGAACTCAAGAGATGCATAAAAAGGTAAAAAGGAAAAGACTCTTGAGAACTTTATTTCTACTAGGGGGATACTTAAAGTTTGAGGGTATAATGAACTAGATATTACTTTGATAATATGAAAAAGAGAACTAGAGGGGGAAAGGTTGTCATACTGGGGAAAAGAGGGAAAAAGTGGTAAAATAAGGTAAAAAAAGGAGGTAAAAACAAGGTAAAATCTCTTGAAGAGGCAAAGAAAACCTAGTATAATTGAGAGAAAGAGGGGAGGGAGATGAGCATTGTGTAAAGCTTACTCTCATCAGGTTGGGCTCTAAAAGTGTATATCAGACACTTGATTTTCACATAGAAACTTGTCTGTTGCTAGAGGGAAGTGGGAGGGAAAGGAGGAAAAGAAAGGGATAAACTAATAGAAGGGAAAATAGAAGAATCAGGGGAAAGGAGTAAAAACAGGGGGAGGGGACCTAAAGGGTGGAGTATTGTTTGTGGGAGGGGGTCATCAAAAGCAAATTACTGAGGAGGGGGGAAGGGAGAAAGGGGAAAGGAAAGGGGAAAACATAACTTGGGTAAATAAGATGGCAGGAGATAAAGAATTACTTATTCTAACTGTGAATGTGAATGGGATGAACTCTCCCATAAAGCGGAAGCGGGTATCAGACGGGATTAAAAACCAGAATCCCACAATATGTTGTCTACAAGAAACACATCTAAAACATAGTGACACATATAGGATGAAGGTAAAAGGCTGGAGCAGAACCTATTATGCTTCAGGTGAACAAAAAAAAAGCAGGGGTAGCAATCCTTATGTCAGATCAAGTAAAAGCTAAGATATATCCAATCAAAAGAGATAAGAAAGGAAACTATATTTAATTAAAGGGTACCATAGATAATGTAGCAATATCAATACTAAATATATATGCACCAAGTGCAATAGCATCCAAATTCCTAGGGAAAAAATTAAGAGAGATGCAAGAAGAAATAGACAGCCAAACTATACTAGTGAGGGATCTCAACCTTGCTCTCTCAGAATTAGATAAATCAAACCACAAAATAAACAAGAAAGAAACTAGGGAGATAAACCAGTTGTTAGAAAAGTTAGGTATGATAGATTTATGGAGAAAATTGAATGGAGACAGTAGGGAGTTTACTTTTTTCTCAGAAATCCATGGAACCTATACAAAAATTTGACCATGTGTTAGGGCATAAAAACCTCAAAATCAAATGCAGAAAGGCAGAAATAATAAATGCATCTTTTTCAGATCATGATGCAATAAAAATCACATGCAATATAAGGCCAGGAGAAAATAAACCAAAAGTTAATTGGAAATTAAACAATCTAATCCAGAAAGAAGAGATAAAATTTTAAATTCATAACAACCCCGTTACGTAGGATAGGAACAGATATCAAGATTTTATTAGTGTAAAGAAAATATAGATGAGGAAACTTGAACTCAAGTACTCTTGGATCACCTAAGGCATGAAGCCTCTTAACTTGGTCAATAAATACATTAAAATCTTTGGGCAAGATATAAGATCCACTGCATAGAGAAAGGATTTAAAATGTTACCACCAATATTTGCCATACTTCTAGAGATATTGTCTATAGCAATATATGAAGAAAGAAAAAAATCAAGAGAGCAGAAGAGGGAAAGAAGGAAGAAAAAGGGAAGGAGGAAGAGAAGGAAGGAAATATAGAGGGAGGGAAAAAGGAAGGAAGAAGGAAGGAAAGGAAAAAAGGAAGGAAGGGAAGAATGGAGGGAGAGGAAAGAAAGAAAGAAGGAAGGAAAGAAAGAAGGAAAAAAGGAAGGAAGTGAGGGAGAAAGGGAGGAAGAAACAAAATAAAAGAAAAAAGAGAAATGAAAAATAATTGAGAGAATTATCATATTTTACAAATGATATGGTAGTTTACTTAAGAGAATCATTAGTTCTCTAAGAATTTTAATAAAGAAGCAGGATATAAAATAATACACACACATACCCATGGCATCTCTTTATATTACTAATGAAATTTAGAGAAAAAAAAAATCTCCATTCGAAATACAATATAACATTTTAACTAAATTCATCCTCAAAGCTGCATATGGAAATTATGCACACACATCTACAATTTGCAGAAATGATATTTGATAACCAGGGCAAATTAATTACTAATGGTTGTGCTAATATAATAAAAATAACTAATCATTAATTTGAACGTTCAGTGATCAACTACCAAAGGTTGCTTTGTGGCAGTCAAGTGGATCTACTGGATAGGATTAGGCCTAATGTCAGGAAGACCAGCATTCAAATGTGACCTCAGATGGTATGGGACCATGGGCAAGTCACTTATCCTATTTGTCTTAATTTCCCTATATGTAAAATGTGTTTATTAACAGCACCTACATGTCATGGTTGTTGTGAAAATAAAGTAAGATAATAAAAAAAGCATAGTCAGTATCTAGCATTATAGTACCAAGTACTATACAAATGTTAGCTATTATTACTACTTTATAGAATCAGAAAAAATAATAACTGGTTTCATTTGTAAGAACAAAAAATCAAACATCTCAAAAGAAATAATGAAAAGATGTATCAAGGAAGCAAAGACAGGAGCACCAGACATGGAGCTATAATATGAAATGCTAAGAATCAAAATTAGTGTGTAATAGTTATAAAATAGAAAAGGTGATTAGTATAACAGACTGGTCACAAGATCCAGAAGTTACTAAACACAGTATAATAGCGTTCAATAAACCCAAAGATTATAACTACTGATTATTGTCACCTACTGAAGTGACAACTCATTGTTTGATGTATGTACTAAATGTTTGATATATGGACAAAAACTGCTGGAAAAGCTGAAAAACCTTCTGGAATAAATTAAATTTAATTGACCATGTCACAAAAAAATATCATATTCAGTCCCAAATGGAAAAAAGTCCTCATTATAAAAGATTACATCATAAGCAAATTAGAAAAATAGAAAAGATGCCTTTAAAAACTATGTTGAGGAATTCTTAATAAAAATGGATAGAGATGATCATAAGAAAGAAAATGAACAATTTCAATTAAAAATGGTTAATTGAGTAAGAAAGATTAGAATTAAAGGGAAAGGAAGGGGAAAAGTCAAAAGTCCCAAATAAATAAAAGTCTTTGTTATAAAAGATTACATCATAAACAAAGGAAAAGGAAGGGGGAAAGTTAAAAAAGGGGAAAAATCTCTGTAACAAATTTCTCTGCTAATGATCTGATATCGAAGATATATACATAACTGACACAAATACATAAGAAAAAACTATTCTTCCAAAAATAAAGTCAGAGTGTGAATATAAAGTACACAAGAGAAGAAAGTTTTCACCAAACATAAAAATGCTTTGAGTTACTAATAATGGAAAAATGTAAATCAAAACAACATTGGGGTTCTACATAATGCATATCAGATTTTCTACAGATGACAAAAAAGGAAAATGACATTTCTTGGAGCGGTTGTTGTGGGGGGGGCAAGAAAAACAATACTATCAGTGAAGCTATAAGGTGGCATAACCATTCCATAAAAGAATCTGAAACTATACCTTAACAGTCATTAAACTCTGACACTAGTTCAAGGCTCATACTCCGGAGATCAAAAAAGAAGACTAGGAATCATATGTACAAAAACATTTGTAACAGTACTTTTGTTATAGCAAAATGGGTGCTTATCAATTGGGAAATTATCAAGTAGATTCTGTTATATGAATGTGGTAGAATATTGTTTTTACTAATATTTTACTATACAAAGTGACAAAAGTGACAGATTCAGAGAAAACTGGAAGTACCTATGTGATCTGATACAGTATGACAATATAAAATCAGGACAACAATTTATACAATACCTACAATGTTGCAAAGAATAAACAATTATTAAAAATTCAAAAATTGTAATCAAACCACTAACTCCAGAAAATTGGTGATTAATTACCGTCACCTAAGGAAACTGATGATAAATTCAGTACATCTACATTTTCAGCCACAGCGAATGTGTGAATTCACTAATATAACCTATTTCTTATAAGAGGTGACTTTTATTTATTTTATTTATTTTTACTGGGGAGAGGAGTTAGAAGGGGAGTGAAAGGGAATGATAATGATCTTAAAAAGTAAAAGAGAAAATTGAGAGTTAATGAATCACTTAAAAATAATAGATTATAAAAAGGAAATTAAATATTATTTTTCTATAAGAAATGATTAACAGACTGATTTCAGAAAGATCTGAAGAGACTTAAATGAATTGATGCTAAGTGAAGTGAGTAGAACCAAGAGATAACTATACACAGCAATAACAAGATTATGTGATGATGAGCTCTTTTCAACAATGAAGTGATTCAAGCCAACTCCAATAAACTTATGATGGAGAGAGCTATCTGCATCCAGAGAGAAGATCATAGGAAATGAATGTTGATCATAACATAGTATCTTTACCTTTGTTGTCCATCTAAGATATTTGCTACTGTCATTTTATATGACTTACTTAAAGTCTACATAGAAAAAAGAATCTCTATGGATAGTAAGATTCTCCTATTTGCACATAACACTGAACTAATTATATCATTTTCAAGAACAGTAAAATACAATATAATGTTAAATACTTAAAATAGAATTAACCTCACTGAAATATGAAAGAGATTGGTTATAAATGGTTAAAAATATAGAAGTTCTTTTTTGTGGGTTGTAAAGAATTGGAAATTGAGGAAATGTTCATCATTTGGAGAATGGCTGCATAAGTTGCGATGTATATTTGTGATGGAATACAATTGTTCTATAAAAAAAAGATGAGCAAGATGGTTTCAGAAAAATTTGAGAAGATTTACATGAACTGATTAAAAAGAATTAGTATATTGTTTATAATACTAGCTACATTGCAACAATGACAAATTGTGAAAGATTTAGTTACTTTGATCAATATAATGATCCAGTGGGAAAACTGGGACACATACATTGTTGATGGAATTGTGAACTGATCCAAACATTCTGAAGAGCAATTTGGAACTATGCCCAATGGGTTATCAAACTGTTGATCCAGCGATGTCTCTACTAGGTATGTATCCCAAAGAGATAATAAAAGAGGGGGAAAGAGCCATATGTGCAAAAATGTGTGTAGCAGCTCTTTTGTAGTGGCAAGGAATTGTAAACCAAGTAAATGCCCATCAGTTGGGGAATGGCTGAATAAGTTAAAGAATATGAATACTATGGAATGTTATTGTTCTATAAAAATGGATCAATAGGATGATTTTTAAAAAGGTCTGGAGATACTTACATGAACTGATGCTAAGTGAAATGAGCAGAAATAGGAGATCATAATACACGGCAACAAGAAGACTATATGATGATCAATTCTGATGGATGTGGCTCTCTTCAACAATGAGATGATACAAACCAATTCCAATTGTTCAGTGATGAAGAAATCCATATACATCCAGAGGGAGGACTGTGGGATCTGAGTGTGGACCACAACATAGCATTTTCATTCTCTCTGTTGTTGTTTGCTTGTATTTTGTTTTCTTTCTCAGTTTTTTTTCTTGATTTTTTTCTTGTCCTGCAAGATAATTGTAAAATATATATACATGTATTGAATTTAACATATATTTTAGCATATTTAACATGTATTGGACTACCTACCATCTAGGGGAGGGGGTTGGGGGAAGTAGGGGATAATTTGAAACAGAAGGCTTTGCAAGGGTCAATGTTGAAAAATTACCCATGCATATATTTTGTGAATAAAAATTTTTTAATTAAAAAAAGAAAAGAAAATGCTATTATTAAAAAAACAAACAATGCAATGATTCAAGACAATTCCAAAGGATTCATGATAAAAAATGGTATCCACTTCCAGAGATAACCAATGAATTCAGAGAATAGACTGATGCAAATTGTTTTTCACTTTATTTCGCTTGCTTTCCCCCCATCTGCAACATGGCTAAAATGGAAGATAGGCAGTTCAAGTTGTATATTAGTATGTCCATGATAGTAATAAATGCATTAAATGAAGCTTGAAAGGACAGGTATACTATCTTTTAAATATGTGTAAATTAACTATCTTCCATGAATGAGTGATGATATATTACAATGGAAAAGCATAGAACTTTGAATTAGAGGACCAGAGTTTGAATTCTGGCTCTGCCATTTACTCCTTAGGTACTTCTCTCTGCTTTAACTTCCTCATTTTTAAACAGTGTTATAGATTTAAATCTCTGTGTATATTCATGTATAAATTTTAGAAAACCACCTAGTTAAAATTTGGAAAAAAGAAGAAAGTAACTTCAAAGAAAATTTACTTCTCTCAGTTTTATCCTGAAACTTATTTATAGATTAAGTGAAATTAAATTTCATTAAATAAATGATGAACTTTCACAAATCTGAAACACTCTCAAAAGGTACTTAGCAGGCCGTAATTGTATAGGTCCTTCACACTACATTAATTGGTCATTGAATGTCTCCAATGGATATTTGAACATCTGTAATGGCTATCCATGAAATGCTACCCTAGTGACTTACATCTATCCATTGAGAACTTTCAAAGCTGCAAGAAAAACTTTGCCAACACAAAGAGAGCTGCTATAAACATTTCAGAACATATATGCTCTTTTCCTTTTGCCCTAATCATCTTTAGCAATAGACCTAGTAGTGATATTACTGAGTCAAAGAATATAGACAATTTAATAACTCTTTTGTGTATAATTTCAGAATGCTCTCCAAAATAGTTGAATGAGTTCAAAATTCCACTCAGTGAATTAGTATTCCAATTTGTTCATATTACCTCCAATATTTGTCAGTTTTCCCTTCTATCATTTTAGACAATCTGATAGGTTTAAAATGATATTTAAAAATATTTTAATGGATATTTCCCCAATTAATATTAATATTTGTATTATACATAATATGTATTGTATAATAAAAACAAAAATATTTTATATGAATATAAATTAATTCAATTTCTTCATGCTTATATATTCTCTTTAAGAATTCTTTTCTCCTATAGACCTTTGGGGAAAATTGAATGAATATAGAAAGAAATATACCTTTCAGCAGTACATGACACACAAATATTGACCACATTTTAAGGCATAAAAACCTCATAATCAAGTGCAGAAGGGCAGAAATATCAAATGCATTCATTTCAGATCATGATGGAATAAAAAGTATGTTTAATAAAGGGTCATGGAAAAAAGAGACCAAAAATTAACTGAAAAAGAAATAGTCTCTAAAACTCAAAGAATGACTGAGTCAAACAACGAATCATATAAACAATCAATAATTTCATCTGACAGAATAACAATAATGAGACAATATACAAAAATTATGGGATGCATTTCTTGAGGTTTGCAAGAATAAATTAGGAAAAGAGAAGATCAATGAATTGGGCATGCAACTAAAAAAAGTTAGAAAAAGAGCAAATGAAAAGTCCCCATTTAAATACATTTTAGAATATTGGAAAATCAAAGGAGAACTTAATAAAATTGAAAGTAAGAAAACTACTGGAGCAATAAATAAAACTAAGAGTTGGTTTTATGAAAAAAAAACACTCAGATAAATTCTTGGATAACTTGATTAGAAAAAGCAAAAAGAAGAAACCCAAATTATTATTCATTAAAAATGAAAGGATAAATTTACCACCAATGAAAAGGAAATTAAAACAATAATTAGGAGCACCTAATTGTATGCCAATAAATCTGACAATCTAAGTGAAGTGGATGAATATTTGCAAAAGTATAAATTTTCCAGATTGGTAAAAGAGGAAACAAAATCCTGAAATAGCCCCATTTTAGAAAAAGAAATTGAATAAACATCAACCTCCTAAGAAAAATCTCCAGAGCCACATAGATTTACAAATGAATTCTATCAAACATTTAAAGAACAATTAATTCCAATAATACATAAATTATTTGGAAAAATAGGTGAAGAAATAGCCTTACCAAATTTCTTTTGTGGCCCAGATATAGTGATACCTAAATCAGAAAGATCTAAGACAGAGAAATAAAATCACAGATCAATTTCCCTAATAAATATTGAGGCAAAAGTCTTAAATAAAATACTATCAAATATTGATGCAAAAGTCTTAGATGAAATACTATCAAAATTATTATAGCAACTTATCACCAGGATAATATACTATATTTATATCAGGAATGCAGGGGTGGTTGAATATAATGAAAACTAACAGCATAATTCATCATATCAATAAGAACACTAATAGATTATCTTTATAGATGCAAAAAACAAATACAGTACCAATTCCTAATAAAAACACTAAACAGATTAGGAATAAATAGAGTTTTCCTTAAAATGATAAATAGCATCTACCTAAAATCATCAGCAAACATTTTAAGTAATGGGAATAAACTGAAAGCTTTCCCAAGAAGATCAAGGGTGAAACAAGAATGCCCATTATCATCACTATTATTCAATATTGTATAGAAATGTTAGCTTTAGCAATAAGAGAAGAAAAAGAAATTATAGTAGACAATGAGAAAATAAAACTATCACTCTCTGCAGATAAAATGATCATATATCTAGAGAATGCTAGATAAAAACTACTTGAAACAATTAACTTTAGTAAATTTGCAGGATATAAAATAAACATACATAAATCATTGGCATTCCTATATGGTAGTGACAAAGCTCAGCAACAAGAGACAGAAAGAGAAATCCCATTTAAAATAACTGTAGATATTTCAAAATATTTGAAAATCTACTTGCCAAGACAAACCCAAAAACTTTATGAAGACAATTACAAACCACTTTTCACACAAATAAAGTAAAATCTAAACAATTGGAAAAATATGAATTGCTCATGAGTAATATAATAAAAATGACAATTCTACATAAATTAATTTACTTATTCAGTGTCATATCAATTAAAGTACCAACAAATCACTTTACAAATTAGGAGAGCAAGGTCTAGTCTGCCTATCAGATTTTTGGGAAAGGGAGGAATTTATTTATTTATTATTTTTTTATTAAAGCTTTTTATTTGTATAAAATATGTATGGGTAGTTCCCCAGCATTGATCCTTACAAAGCTTTCCATT
Source organism: Myrmecobius fasciatus (assembly GCA_023553655.1). Classification (NCBI taxonomy): domain Eukaryota; kingdom Metazoa; phylum Chordata; class Mammalia; order Dasyuromorphia; family Myrmecobiidae; genus Myrmecobius; species Myrmecobius fasciatus. The sequence continues at coordinate 52,383 of JAJPUD010011536.1, forward strand.
ACAAATTTTACCCCCAGTCCCCTTCCTTCCCCTAGATGGCAGGAAGTCCACTACATGTTAATAATATTGAAATACTTGACAAGTTGTGCAAGAAAAATCCTATCTACAAAAAAAAAAAAAAAAAGAAAAAAAAAAGAAAATCAGAGAAAGGTAACACAATGCAAGCAAACCTCAATAGTGAACATGAAAATGTTATGTTTGGTCCATATTTCATATCCCTCTCTCTGGGTGTATATGGTTTTCTACAGTAAACAATTGGAACTGGTTTAAGACAATTCTTTGTTGCAGAGAGCCAGGTCCATCAGAATGGATCATCATGTATTACTGTTGTTTCTGTGTATACTGATCTCCTGGTTCTGCTCATTTAACTCAGCATCAGTTCATGCCAGTCTCTCCAGGCCTTTCTGAAATCGTGCTGCTGGTCATTTCTTACAGAGCAATAATATTCCATAACATTCATATACAATACTTTACTCAGCCACTCTCCAACTGATGGGCATCCCTTCAGTTTCCAGTTTCTAGCCACTACAAAAAGGGCTGCCACAAACATTCTTGCACATGTGGGGCCCTTTCCCTCCTCTAAGATCTCTTTTGGATATAGGCCCAATAGAAACACTGCTGGGTCAAAGGGTATGCACAGTTTGATCACTGTTTGAGCATAGCTCCAAATTGCTCTCCAGAATGGTTGGATCCATTCACAGTTCCACCAACGATGTATTAGTGTCCCAGTTTTCCCACATCCCCTCCACATTCATCGTTATCTTTTCCTGTCATTTTAGCCAATCTGACAGGTGTGTAGTGGTACCTGAGAGTTGTCTTAATTTGCATTTCTCTGATCAATAGTGATTTGGAGCAACTTTTCATATGACTAGAGATGGTTTTAATTTCATCATCTGAAAATTGTCTGTTCATATGCCTTGACCACTTAACTATTAAAGAGTGGCTTGAATTCTTATATATATGAGACAATTCTCTATATATTTTAGAAATGAGGCCTTTATCAGAACCATTAAATGTAAAGATGATTTCCTAATTTGATGCATCTCTCCTAATTTGTCTGCATTAGTTTTATTTGTACACAAAATTTTTAACTTAATATAATCAAAATTATCTATCTGGTGTTCCATTAGGAGTTCCAGATCTTCTTTGGACATAAATTTATTCCATCTCCACAGGTCTGAGAGGTAAACTATATTACGTTCCTCTAATTTACTTACAAAATCACTCTTTATATCTAGATCTTGAACCCATTTAGATCATATCTTAGTATGTGGTGTTAGGTATGGGTCAAGCCCTAATTTCTTCCACACTAGTTTCCAATTTTCCCAGCAGTTTTTGCTGAATAGCAAGTACTTATCCCAAAAGCTGTGGTCTTTGTGTTTATCAAACACTAAATTGTTAAGGTTATTGCCTAGATTGTCCTGATAACCTATCCTATGCCACTGATCGACTGCTCTATTTCTTAGCCAGTACCAAACGGTTTTGATGACTGCTACTTTATAATATAGTTTTAGATCTGGTAAAGCAAGGCCACCTTCATCTGCCTTTTTTTTTCATTAATCCCCTTGAAATCCTTGACCTTTTGTTCTTCCAAATGGACTTTGCTACTATTTTTTCTAGATCTATAAAATAATTTCTTGTGAGTTTGATTCATATGGCACTAAATAAGTAGATTAGTTTGGGTAGTA
>JAJPUD010011537.1:0-13041 GCA_023553655.1 Myrmecobius fasciatus
GCAATTTGGAACTATGCTCAAAAAGTTATCAAAGTATGCATACCCTTTGACCCAGCAGTGTTTCTACTGGGCCTGTATCCCAAAGAGATCTTAAAGGAGGGAAAGGGACCCACATGTGCATGTGGCAGCCCTTTTTGTAGTGCCTAGAAACCGGAAACTGAATGAATGCCCATCAATTGGAGAATGGCTGAATAAACTATGGTATATGAATGTTATAGAATATTATTGTTCTACCTGTCAGATTGGCTAAAATGACAGGAAAAGATAACGATGAATGTTGGAGGGGATGTGGGAAGACTGGGACACTGATGCATTGTTGGTGGAGCTGTGAACGGATCCAACCATTCTGGAGAGCAATTTGGAGCTATGCTCAAAAAGTTATCAAACTGTGCATGCCCTTTGACCCAGCAGTGTTTCTATTGGGCTTATATCCCAAAGAAATCATAAAAGAAGGAAAGGGCCCCACATGTGCAAGAATGTTTGTGGCAGCTCTTTTTGTAGTGGCTAGAAACTGGAAACTGAGTAGATGCCCATCAATTGGAGAGTGGCTGAATAAATTATGGTATATGAATGTTATGGAATATTATTGCTCTGTAAGAAACGACCAGCAGGACGATTTCAGAGAGGCCTGGAGAGACTTGCATGAACTGATGCTGAGTGAGATGAGCAGAACCAGGAGATCATTGTACACGGCAACAACAGTACTATATGAGGATCAGTTTTAATGGACATGGTTCTCTTCAACAATGAAATGCTTCAAACCAATTACAATTGTTCAGTGAAGAAGGCCATATACACCCAGAGAGAGGGATGTGAAATGTGGACCACAACATAACATTTTCATGGTCTCTATTGATGTTTGCTTGCATTGTATTTCCTTTATCGGATTATTCTCTCATAGATACGATTTCTCCTGAACAAAAAAAATGATGTGTGACAATAACTATACATATATTCGATTTAAGTATTCTAACATAATTATCATGTAGTGGATATCCTGCTATCTAGGGGAGGGGTGGGGAGTAGGGGGGAAAAATTTGTAACAGAAAGCTTTGTAAGGGTTAATGTTTAGGAATTACCCATACATATGTTTTGCAAATAAAAAGTATTAATAAAAAAATAACAATTAAAAAAATTAAAAATTAAAAAATTAAAAAAATAAAGAATAAAAAAACCCAAAAACAAGCAAAAAAAAAGAATATTATTGTTCTGTAAGAAACGACCAGCAGCAAAAAGTTATCAAACTGTGCATACCCTTTGACCCAGCAGCATTTCTATTGGGCTTATATCCCAAAGAAATCATAAAGGAAGGAAAGGGCCCCACATGTACAAGAATGTTTGTGGCAGCCCTTTTTGTAGTGGCTAGAAACTGGAAACTGAATAGATGCCCTTCAATTGGAGAATGGCTGAATAAATTATGGTATATGAATATTATGGAATATTATTGTTCTGTAAGAAATGACCAGCAGGACGATTTCAGAGAGGCCTGGAGAGACTTGCATGAACTGATGCTGAGTGAGATGAGCAGAACCAGATCATTATATACAGCAACAACAATACTATATGATGATCAATTCTGATGGACATGGCTCTCTTCAACAATGAAATGTTTCAAACCACTTTCAATTGTTCACTGAAGAAAACCATATACACCTAGAGAGAGGGATGTGAAATGTGGACCACAACATAACATTCTCATACTCTTGATTGATGTTTGCTTACATTGTGTTTCCTTTATCTGATATATCGTTTGTGTAGATAAGATTTTTCTTGCACAACAATGATAAGTTTGGAAATATGTATACACATATTTGATTTGTCAAGTATTTTAACATAATTAACATGTAGTGGATATCCTGCCATCTAGGGGAGGGTGGGGAGTTGGGGGGGAAAATTTGTAACAGAAAGCTATGTAAGGGTTTATGTTGAAGAATTACCCACACATGTTATGCAAATAAAATACAATTTAAAAAAAAAAAAAGAAAGAAAGAAACGACCAGCAGGATGATTTCAAAGAGGCCTGGAGAGATTTGTATAAACTGATGCTGAGCGAAGTGAGCAGAACCAGAAGATCATTATACACAGCAACAACAAACTATACGATGATCAATTCTGATCAAGCCATTCTCCAATCGATAAATGGTCAAAGGATATGAACAATTTTCAGATGATGAAATTAAAACTATTTCTAGTCATATGAAAAAGTGCTCCAAATCACTATTGATCAGAGAAATGCAAATTAAAACAACTCTGAGGTAACACTACATACCTGTTAGGTTGGCTAAGATGACAGGAAAAGATAATGACAAATGTTGGAGGGGATGTGGGAAAACTGGGACACTAATACATGGTTCTCTTTATACATATATACATATATATGTATATATATAAAAGCTTTTTATTTGCAAAACATATGTATGGGTAATTTTTCAACATTAACCCTTACAAAGCTTTCCATTACAAATTTTCCCCCCCTAGTCCCCACACCTCCCCTAGATGACAGGAAATCTACTACATGTTAATTATGTTAAAATACTTGACAAATCAAATATCTGTATACATATTTCCACACTTATCTTGCTGTACAAGAAAAATTGTATCTACAAGAAAAAAAAAATCTGAGAAGGGAAACATAATGCAAGCAAACATCAATAGAGAGCATGAAAATGTTATGTTGTGGTCCACATTTCATATCCTTCTCTCTGGGTTTTTATGGCTTTCTTCACTGAACATTTTGAACTGGTTTGAAACATTTCATTGTTGAAGAGAACCATGTCCATCAGAATTGATCATCATATAGTATTGTTGTTGCTGTGTATAATGATCTCTTGGTTCTGTTCATTTCACTCAGCATCAGTTCATGCAAGTCTCTCCAGGCCTCTCTGAAATCGTCCTGCTGGTCGTTTCTCACAGAACAATAATATTTCATAACATTCATATACCATAATTTATTCAGCCACTCTCCAATTGATGGGCATCCATTCAGTTTCCAGTTTCTAGCCACTACAAAAAAGGGCTGCCACATTCTTGTACAAGTGGGTCCCTTTCCTTTCCTTCCTCTCCAGAGTGGTTGGATCTGTTTACAATTCCACCAATAATGTATCAATGTCCCAGTTTTCCCACATCCCCTCCAACATTTGTCATTATCTTTTCCTGTCATTTTAGCCAATCTGATCAGAGTTGTCTTAATTTGCATTTCTCTGATCAATAGTGATTTGGAGCACCTTTTCATATGATTGGAAATAGTTTTAATTTCATCATCTGAAAATTGTCTGTTCATATCCTTTGACCATTTATAGATTGGAGAGTAGCTTGAATTCTTATAAATATGAGACAATTCTCTATGTATTTTAGAAATGAGGCCTTTATCAGAACTCTTAAATGTAAAGATGGTTTCCCAATTTATTGCTTCCCTCCTAATCTTATCTGCATTAGTTTTGTTTGTACAAAAACTTTTTAACTTAATATAGTCAAAATTATCTATCTGGTATTCAATTAAGAGTTCCAGTTCTTCTTTAGACATAAATTTATTCCTTCTCCATAGGTCTGAGAGGTAAACTATCCTATGTCCCTCTAATTTGCTTATAATATCACTCTTTATATCTAAATCATGAACCCATTTAGATCTTATCTTTGTATGTGGTGTTAGGTGTGGGTCAAGCCCTAATTTCTTCCATACTTGTTTCCAATTTTCCCAGCAGTTTTTGTCAAATGGTGAGTTCTTATCCCAAAAGCTGGGGTCTTTGGGTTTGTCAAACACTAGACTGCTATAGTTATTGCCTAGTTAGACATGGTTCTCTTCAACAATGAGGTGATTCAAATCAGTTCCTATTTTTCAGTGATAAAGTCATCTATACCCAGAGAGAGGCCTGTGGGATCTGAGTGTGGGCCACAACATAGCATTTTCATGCTTTCTGTTGATGTTTGCTTGAATTTTGTTTTCCTTCTCAGGTTTATTTTTTTTCTTTCTAGATCCAATTTTTTTTTGGTGTGGTAAGATAATTTATAAATATGTATACATATATTTGATTTGTCATATATTTTAACATAGTTAACATGTATTGGACTGCCTGCCATCTGGGGGAGGGTTGGGGGGAAGGAGGGAAAAATTTGGAACAGAAAATTTTACAAGTGTTAATGTCGAAAAATTGCCCATGCATATGTTTTCCAAATAATTTTAAAAATAAAAATTTTTATAAAAATTAATTAATTAGAAAATAAATAAACCTGGAGTTGTAATGTTTGTCTATGAGTTGCTTAGTGACCACATCAAAAACCAGCATGATTCAACTCTGGATTATTTCATTTAACCTTTGTGAAAGTTTTACCTACATAGGTGGTCATTTAACTTGTTTTAACTTCCTAGATATACTGCAGTGCATTGTTATAAGTTTGTCTTTTTTTTTGATATTTCCAATATTAACTTCCACTAGGGAAAAGGTGTTGGGATATCAAATGGGTTTATTTTTGGTTTCTAATTCAAATTTTCCAAACATTAAGATATTAAGCATAAAATAAATAATGTTCTTCAGTTGAAAGAAAGAAAGAAAGAAAGAAAGAAAGAAAGAAAGAAAGAAAGAAAGAAAGAAAGAAAGAAAGAAAGAAAGAAAGAAAGAAAGAGAAAGAAAAGAAATACAGCTATCAAGTCCTAGGTTTGTGATTGGGTTGTCAGACATGGCATGGAGAGGTTTAACAAGCAATTGTTTCATTAGAGAAAGTAGTTATAAAACTGACAAGGGGTAGAGGTAGGCTGATTATAGCTCCATTCTGGATTGGAAGGAAAGTGGGCTAGGAGAGAGGTATTATGGCACCTTTGAAAGTCCACATTTATGTATGTGGACTGCACACTCAGTTTTCACCCTTAGGCAAAGCTCTGTTCATCCCATGCTACTTAAAAGGAGGATGCAGCATCACTTAGGTATATCCTGTCTCTCATATTCCAGAACTTAGCATGTTGCCTGACATATGTTGTATAGTCTTTCAGTCAAATCTAACTCTTAAAGACCCTGTGGACACCAAAACTATCCCTGAGGTTTTCTTGACAAGGGTATTGGAGTAGTTTGCATTTCCTTCTTCCTTCAGTTAAGACAAACAGGTTAAGTGACTTGCCTAAGATTATACAGTGAGTATCTGAAGATGAATTTGAACTCAGGTCTTCCTGACTCTAGACCCAGAGCTGTATCTACTGAGTCATCTAGCTTTGTCACTTGGCATATAGCAAGTATTTAATAAATGCTTGTTGACTCACTGATATCCCCCATGCAGCCAACATTTTTTAAAAATTTATTTTAAATTTTTTTAGGTTATACACATACATTCACTTTTTACATATTTCCATATGAGTTATATTGGGGGAAAATCAGAACAAAAGGGAAAAACCATGAGAAAGATAAAAACAGAGGAAAAAAAGCAAAAATAGGATACTTCAATCTGTATTCTACCACCATAGTTCTTTCTCTGGATGCAGATGGCATTTTCGATTCAAAGTTTATTAGAATTGCCTGAACAACTGAATTGTTGAGAAGAATCAAGTCTATCACAGTTGATCATTACACAATTTATCTTGCTGTTGCTGTGTAGAATGTTTTCCTGGTTCTGCCTGCTTTACTCATTATCAGTTCATGCAAGCCTTTAAAAACTTTTTAATAACTTTTTATTTTCTTTTTTTTTTATTGAAGCTTTTTATTTGTATAACATATGTATGGGTAGTTCCCCAACATTGATCTTTACAAAGCTTTCCATTACAAATTTTACCCCCAGTCCCCTCCCCTCCCCTAGATGGCAGGAAGTCCACTACATGCTAATAATGTTGAAATGCTTGAGAAGTTATGCAAGAAAAATCCTATCTACAAGAAAAAAAAAAGAATCAGAGAAAGGCAACACAATGCAAACAAATGTCAGTAGAGATCATGAAAATGTTACGTTGTGGTCCATATTTCATTTCCCTCTCTCTGGGTGTATATGGTTTTCTTCAGTGAACAATTGGAACTGGTTTGAGACAATTCTTTGTTGCAGAGAGCCATGTCCATCAGAATTGATCATCATGTAATATTGTTGTTGCTGTGTATGATGATCTCCTGGTTCTGATTGTTTCACTCAGCATCAGTTCATGCAGGTCTCTCCAGGCCTCTCTGAAATCGTCCTGCTGGTCGTTTCTTACAGAGCAATAATATTCCATAACATTCATATACCACAATTTATTCAGCCACTCTCCAATTCATGGGCATCCCTTCAGTTTCCAGTTTCTAGCCACCACAAAAAGGGCCGCCACAAACATTCTTGCACATGTGGGGCCCCTTCCCTCCTCTAAGATCTCTTTGGGATATAGGCCCAGTAGAAACACTGCTGGGTCAAAGGGTATGCACAGTTTAACAACTTTTTGGGCATAGTTCCAAGTTGCTCTCCAGAATGGTTGGATCCGTTCACAGTTCCACCAACAATGTATCAATGTCCCAGTTTTCCCACATCCCCTCCAACATTCGTCGTTATCTTTTCCTGTCATTTTAGCCAATCTGACAGGTGTGTAGTGGTACCTCAGAGTTGTCTTAATTTGCATTTCTCTGATCAATAGTGATTTGGAGCAACTTTTCATATGACTAGAGATGGTTTTAATTTCATCATCTGAAAATTGTCTGTTCATATCCCTTGACCACTTATCTAGTGAAGAGTGGCTTGAATTCTTATATATATGAGACAATTCTCTATAAATTTTAGAAATGAGGCCTTTATCAGAACCATTAAATGTAAAGATGATTTCCCAATTTGATGCTTCCCTCCCAATCTTGTCTGCATTTGTTTTGTTTGTACAGAAACTTTTTAACTTAAAATAATCAAAATTATCCATCTGGTGTTCAATTAGGAGTTCCAGGTCTTCTTTGGACATAAATTTATTCCATCTCCACAGGTCTGAGAGATAAATTATATTACGTTCCTCTAACTTGCTTACAAAGTCCCTCTTTATATCTAGATCATGAACCCATTTAGATCTTATCTTGGTATGTGGTGTTAGGTATGGGTCAAGCCCTAATTTCTTCCACACTAGTTTCCAATTTTCCCAGCAGTTTTTGCCAAATAGTGAGTATTTATCCCAAAAGCTGGGGTCTTTGGGTTTATCAAATACTAGATTGTTAAGGTTATTGCCTAGATTGTCCTGATATCCTATCCTGTGCCACTGATAGACTGCTCTATTTCTTAGCCAGTACCAAACAGTTTTGATGACCACTGCTTTATAATATAGTTTTAGATCTGGTACAGCAAGGCCACCTTCATCTGCCTTTTTTTTCATTAATCCCCTTGAAATCCTTGACCTTTTGTTCTTCCAAATGAACTTTGCTACTATTTTTTCTAGATCTGTAAAATAATTTCTTGGGAGTTTGATTGGTATGGCACTAAATAAGTAGATTATTTTGGGTAGTATTGTCATTTTTATTATGTTCGCTCTGCCTACCCATGAGCACTTAATATTTTTCCAGTTGATTAGGTCTGATTTTATTTGTGTGGAAAGTGTTTTGTAATTTAGTTCGTATAGTTTCTGACTTTTCCTTGGCAGATAGATTCCCAAATATTTTATCCTATCATCTGCTATTTGGAATGGAATTTCTTTTTGTATCTCCTGCTGCTGAACTTTGTTGGTAATATATAAGAATGCTGATGATTTATGTGGATTAATTTTGAATCCTGCAACTTTGCTAAAGTTGTGAATTGTTTCTAGTAGTTTTTTAGTTGAGTCTCTAGGGTTCTCCAAATATACCATCATGTCATCTGCAAAGAGTGATAATTTGGTTTCTTCATTACCTACTCTGATTCCTTTTATCTCTTTTTCTTCTCTTATTGCTAAAGCTAACATTTCTAATACAATATTAAATAGTAATGGTGACAGTGGGCAGCCTTGAATAACTTTTTATTTTCAAAATACATGCAAAGACACTTTTCAACATTCACCCTTGCAAAACCTTGTGCTCCAAATTTTTCTCCCTTCCTTCCTTTCTTCCCCCTCCCCTAGACAACAAATAATCCAATAGAGTTTAAAGGTGCAATTCTTCCGAGTATATTTCTACCATAGAAGTTTTGCCAAGCTTTTCTGAAATCAGAATAATATTCCATTACATTCATAAGATATAACTTATTTAGCCATTCCTAAATGATGGACATTTGTTCAAGTTCCAGTTCCTTACCACCACAAAAAGAACTGCTACAAACATTTTTGCACATGTTGGTCCTTCCTCCTCTTTTATAATTTCTTTGGGATACAGACCCTATTGTGGCACTGCTGGATCAAATGGTATGCACAGTTTTTGCAGCCAGCATTTTAATCATGTATTTGATATATTCTGGCTCCTTATTTAGGTAATTAATATATCAAACAGGGGGTATTGGTTTTGTGGATATCTAGGTGAATACTCTTTCTAGGTTGCATTCCTTACTCTCCCAGAGATTTCTCTCCTATGCCCCCAGAAACCTCTGCCGCCCAGGAGGCTCATTCCAGCCCTGGATTTCACACATTGGAAGTACCCTCTAACTGGCCCTGTGAGGGTCAGATTCCTCTCAGAATCTCAATATTTATTAAGGAAGCCACCCTGGATACCCATGTTTTTATTTCTTTCCAGGCTACCATGGCAGGTACATGCTAACCATTTGTTAAATGTTTGTTGGGACAGCTAAGTTGGTCTGGAGCCAGAAGAACCTGAGTTCAAATCCATTTTTTGATTCAATCAAATCTGACCTCAGACACTTACTCGATGTGTGGCCCTGGGCAAGTCACTTAACCCCCATTGCCTCCTCACCCCCTAATAAATAAATAAATGTTTGTGGCCTAAAAGAACCATCTAATAAAACGTCCGGATTCAAGCTCTATCTCTGATACATATTGATTGTGTGTTACTAGGCAAAGCACTCAGTGCTCTAGGCAACTTTCTTTCCAAAATAATGGGTTCTTTTCTTTTCTTTTCTTTTTTTTTTTGCTACACTATTACTATCTCCCCTCATCCTTCATACCAGCCTCAATTGAGGGGAAAGAAAACCTAGCCAAATCCAGGCAACTTTCTAAGACTATAAATTGCAATTTTACTACAATATAGCTGACTTGGTAGGGGGAATTTCATCATCCCTAAGTTTCTTATACTAAGGAAATCATAGATCCAATACTTATTCTCTAATGAATCAAATATCTTTTAAATTGTAAGTTACTTTAAAATTTATAAGGATTTATTTCACAATGAAATAATTGTTCATGCTATTTTCCTCTGATATCGAGGGACTGACTTTGGGTTCTCAAGGATAACCTAGCACCCAAGGAAATGGGCTCTCAGATATTTTATTTTTTTATTTTTTTATTAATACTTTTTATTTTTTATTTGCAAAACATGTATGGGTAATTCCTAAACATTAACCCTTACAAAGCTTTCTGTTACAAAATTTTTCCCCCTACTCCCCACCCCTCCCCTAGATAGCAGGATATCTACTACATGATAATTATGTTAGAATACTTAAGAAATCGAATATATGTATAGTTATTGCCACACATCATTTTTTTGTTCAGGAGAAATCGTATCTACAAAAAGAATAATCTAATAAAGGGAATACAATGCAAGCAAACCTCAATAGAGAACATGAAAATATTATGTTGTGGTCCACATTTCACATCCCTCTCTCTGAGTGTATATGGCTTTCTTCACTGAACAATTGGAATTGGTTTGAAGCATTTCATTGTTGAAGAGAGTCATGTCCCTTAGAACTGATCCTCATATAGTATTGTTGTTGCCATGTATAATGATCTCCTGGTTCTGCTCATTTCACTCAGCATCAGTTCATGCAAGTCTCTCCAGGCCTCTTTGAAATCGTCCTGCTGGTCGTTTCTTACAGAGCAATAATATTCCATAACATTCATATACCATAATTTATTCAGCCACTCTCCAACTGATGGGCATCCATTCAGTTTCCAGTTTCTAGGCACTCAGATATTGTCCTGGAGTGGAAAGTCTTTGGATATTGACCCATCATCAGACTATGCCCTTAGAGAACCAGCTTAGATTACTGTGGGGAGAAGCTTGGCCCCCAAATGATTCCATTTAATGCAGCCAGCATTTATTAAGCACTTGCTGTATGCAAGTCACTGTGCTTGGAGTATGGGGAAGAGAACAGACAAAAAAGTAAACATAGTTCTCTCTTCCACATCCACTTTCCTCATTGCAGTTTCAATATATTGCTGGTAGCCATAAGAAATTAAAAGAATTTGAGGAGAGTTTTGTGGAAGCCACAAATGATACAGAAAAGTTTAGGAACTCAGAAATGCATAAAATATGTACATATTAATATATTTATCTTTTAATGACAATAATTCAGACTTCCCTCCCTGAAGGGAGAGGACCAAAAAATTTCCACAGATTTTCCAGATCACGGGGAAGGGGAGTTCACCCCAACCCCTTCAATGAGGAAGGGATAACTATAGTCCCTGTTTTCAAGGAACTACCTCTACTCTTAATTTCCACTTTTAGGATCATAGGGTATTAGACTTTAGATTATCTAGTCCACTTCCTCGGTTTATAAACGAGAAAAATGAGTGTCAGAGGGGCAAAATAATTTTGCCAGTCTCAAAGCTTGTCATTGACAACTGTTGCCAAATATATTACAACATGCTCCTATATACTTTAAAATGCTCAGGCCATCTGTGCCTAGTATAGTACTTCAGTGCCTGATACATGGAAAGTGCTTAATAAATGCTTCTTGGTGTTTAGTAACTTTACAAGAAGAGTCTTTTCCTTCCCAAAAGTCCTCAAGGCTGACTGCACTCCAAATGCTACTATTTCCAAATAGGTTCCTGCAGCTGTAGCTCTAGTCCCTATGACTCAACCCATTTCCAGGGACTGAATAGGAAAGAGTATTCTTGGAATCTAGGGACCTATGAACTCAGTCCACCCAAGATATTAATTTCTTTCAAAGCTCATCTGTGTGAATTTAGACTAGTTTACTCAATCTTCCTGGGCTGTAGTACTCTCCAAGCTGCTTGACAAGATAATTTCTAAACAACCCTTTCCAACTCTGATTATCCATGTATGTGATTGTGTCATTGTGGAGTCTTCCTAGGCCAATTGGCAGCTTTGGGATGAGGGAGGAGTTGGATAAGGAGAAGTGTTGCTGGGTGGTCCATTCTCCAAATTCCACTGCTCTGGACCTAAGCCAATTGTTAGATTTAGGGAGGGTGGGGTACTGGTTTTAAGCAGTCATCCAATTTATCATTGTCAGCCAATCATGACCTGAAATTTCTCAAATGTGTTCTTTAGAAGATATTCTGGGTATGAGGGTAAGGGGACCACTTACCACTCAATTTTCTTTCAGAACTTGCCCATGCCTTCTACTGGTACTATTGTTTTTTAGCAGCTGAGAGGATGTCAGAACTGAAAGTAGGTACCTCTGTAGGATTCAGGACAGTGACCGCCTTCCTCTTCCTCTCCTTCCCTTCTGTTTGCAAGACCAATCTATACTGGAGGGAGTTTCTTGGGGAGAAGGACTATGTTTTCCACAATTTTTGTGATGTGCCCATCAAATCATATTTTTGTTTTTATTTTTATTTTTTTTAATTAAAGCTTTTTATTTGTATAACATATGTATGGGTAATTCTTCAACACTGACCCTTACAAAGCTTTCCATTACAAATTTTACCCCCAGTCCCCTCCCCTCCCCTAGATGGCAGGAAATCCACTACATGTTAATAATGTTAAACTACTTGACAAGTTGTGCAAGAAAAATCCTATCTACAAGAAAAAAAAAAAAAGAAAATCAGAGAAAGGAAACACAATGCAAGAAAACATCAATAGAGAGCATGAAAATGTTATGTTGTGGTCCACATTTCATATCCCTCTCTCTGGGTGTATATGGTTTTCTTCACTGAACAATTGGAACTGGTTTGAGACAATTCTTTGTTGCAGAGAGCCATGTCCATCAGAATTGATCATCATGTAATATTGTTGTTGCTGTGTATAATGATCTCCTGGTTCTGCTCGTTTCACTCAGCATCAGTTCATGCAATTCTCTCCAGGCCTCCCTGAAATCGTCCTGCTGGTCATTTCTTACAGAGCAATAATATTCCATAACATTCCTATACCATAATTTATTCAGCCATTCTCCAATTGATGGGCATCCATTCAATTTCCAGTTTCTTGCCACTACAAAAAGGGCTGCCACAAACATTCTTGCACATGTGGGGCCCTTTCCCTCCTTTAAAATCTATTTGGGAGAAGAACTGGAACTCTTAATTGAAAACCAGATAGATAACTTTGACTATATTAAGTTAAAAAGTTTTTGTACAAACAAAATCAATGCAGACAAGATTAGGAGGGAAGCAATAAATTGGGAAATCATCTTTACATTTAAGGGTTCTGATAAAGATCTCATCTCTAAAATATATAGAGAATTGTCTCATATTTATAAAAATTCAAGCCATTCTCCAATCAATAAATGGTCAAAGGATATGAACAGACAATTTTCAGAGGATGAAATTAAAACTATTTATAGTCATATGAAAAGGTGCTCCAAATCACTATTGATCAGAGAAATGCAAATCAAGACAACCCTGAGATACCACTTCACACCTGTCAGATTGGCTAAAATGACAGGAAAAGTTAATGATGAATGTTGGAGGGGATGTGGGAGGGCTGGGACACTGATGCATTGTTGGTGGAGCTGTGAACGGATACGGCCATTCTGGAGAACAATTTGGAGCTATGCTCAAAAAGTTATCAAACTGTGCATACCCTTTGACCCAGCAGCATTTCTATTGGGCTTATATCCCAAAGAAATCATAAAGGAAGGAAAAGGCCCCACATGTGCAAGAATGTTTGTGGCAGCCCTTTTTGTAGTGGCTAGAAACTGGAAATTGAATAGATGCCCTTCAATTGGAGAATGGCTGAATAAATTATGGTATGTGAATATTATGGAATATTATTGTTCTGTAAGAAATGACCAGCAAGATGATTTCAGAGAGGCCTGGAGAGACTTACATGAACTGATGCTGAGTGAAATGAGCAGAACCAGGAGATCATTATA
>JAJPUD010011537.1:20981-54070 GCA_023553655.1 Myrmecobius fasciatus
TGAATATTATGGAATATTATTGTTCTGTAAGAAATGACCAGCAAGATGATTTCAGAGAGGCCTGGAGAGACTTACATGAACTGATGCTGAGTGAAATGAGCAGAACCAGGAGATCATTATACACGGCAACAACAGTACTATATGACGATCAATTCTGATGGACATGGCTCTCTTCAACAATGAAATGTTTCAAACCACCTCCAATTGTTCACTGAAGAAAGCCATATACACCCAGAGAGAGGGATGTGAAATGTGGACCACAACATAACATTCTCATACTCCTTGACTGATGTTTGCTTACATTGTGTTTCCTTTATCTGATATATCGTTTGTGTAGACAAGATTTTTCTTGCACAACAATGACAAGTTTGGAAATATGTATACATATATTCGATTTGCCAATATTTTAACATAATTAACATGTAGTGGATATCCTGCCATCTAGGGGAGGGGTGGGGAGTTGGGGGAAAAATTTGTAACGGAAAGATATGTAAGGGTTATTGTTGAAGAATTACCCACACATATGTTATGCAAATAAAATAAAAAAATAAAAATTAAAAAAAAATCTATTTGGGATATAAGCCCAATAGAAACTCTGCTGGGTCAAAGGGTATGCACAGTTTGATAACTTTTTGAGCACAGTTCCAGATTGCTCTCCAGAATGGTTGGATCCGTTCACAGTTCCACCAGCAATGTATTAGTGTCACAGTTTTCCCACATCCCCTCCAACATTCATCTTTATCTTTTCCTGTCATTTTAGCCAATCTGACAGGTGTGTAGTGGTACCTCAGAGTTGTCTTAATTTGCATTTCTCTGATCAATAGTGATTTGGAGCATTTTTTCATATGACTAGAGATGGTTTTAATTTCTTCATCTGAAAATTGTCCGTTCATATCCCTTGACCACTTATCTATTGAAGAATGGCTTGAATTCTTATAAATATGAGACAATTCTTTATATATTTTAGAAATGAGGCCTTTATCAGAACCATTAAATGTAAAGATGATTTTCCAATTTGATGCTTCCCTCCTAATCTTGTCTGCATTAGTTTTATTTGTACAGAAACTTTTTAACTTAATATAATCAAAATTATCTATCTGGTGTTCAATTACAAGTCATATTTTTAATTCTTTTCAGCTAGGTTATTTTGACACTATTTCCTACTGGTGATGACAAGGTCTACTTTTAGCACTGTAACCTCTATAAGTAGTTTTTTGGCTACCTGCTCAATAAAGCTCCTTGACTTGGCTGGTGTGACAAATTCCTTCTAGATGTATGTTCCTCCCAAGTAGCTATGTTAGCTGGAGATGAGTTCCCTCATTCATTTAAAAAAATGTATTTTTATTCATATTGTTAACTATTTCCTGATTACGTGTAAATTTTTAAACATTCATTTTTTAAAAATTTGAATTCCAAATTCTCTTACTCCTTCTGTCTACCCCAAACCCCTTGAGAAAGCAAGCAATATGAAATCTATTATATATGTGAAGTCATGCAAACCATATTTTCATATTATCTTTGGGTCAAAAGAACATATGCCCAACAAGAAAAAGAAAGAAAGTTGATATATGAAAGTAATGGATGAACAAGTTGACTTTAGATAGGCCTGGAAAAATTTAAATGAATTGATGCTGAGCATAACAAGCAATACCAGGGACGCATTGTACACAGTAACAGCAAGAATGTGCTATGATCTACTATGAAAGACTTGGTCTTCTCAGTGGTTCAGTAAACTTTGGATAGAAAATGCCATCTGCATCCAGAAAAAGAACTAAGGAGACTGAAAATAAATTAACACATGTTGTGTTCATTTCTTTTTTTTTTCATGTCTCCCATTTATGTCTTCCCTTTTGCTCTGATTTTTCTTTCCCAGCATGATTCATGAAGCATTGTGAATTAAAAATAAATAAATTTACCACAATTTTAAAAAAGAAAGAAAGTAAAAGAAAAAAGTATGCTTCAATCTGGACTCCGAGTTCATCAATTCTCTCTCTGGAGGTGCAGAGCATTTTTCATCATCCCTTATTCATTCTTGTTCTTAAGAATGATGCTTCTGAATTTCAAGGGAATTAATGAAAAAAAAAGACAGATGAAGGTGGCCTTGCTGCACCAGATCTAAAACTATATTATAAAGCAGGGGTCATCAAAACCATTTGGTACTGGCTGAGAAATAGAGCGGTCGATCAGTGGCATAGGATAGGATATCAGGACAATCTAGGTAATAACGTTAGCAATTTAGTGTTTGATAAAACCAAAGACCCCAGCTTTTGGGATAAGTACTCACTATTCGGCAAAAACTGCTGGGAAAATTGGAAACTAGTGTGGAAGAAATTAGGGCTTGACCCATACCTAACACCACATACCAAGATAAGATCTAAATGGGTTCATGATCTAGATATAAAGAGGGACTTTGTAAGCAAGTTAGAGGAACGTAATATAATTTATCTCTCAGACCTGTGGAGATGGAATAAATTTATGTCCAAAGAAGATCTGGAACTCTTAATTGAACACCAGATAGATAATTTTAATTATATTAAGTTAAAAAGTTTCTGTACAAACAAAACTAATGCAGACAAGATTAGGAGGGAAGCATCAAATTGGGAAATCGTCTTTACATTTAAGGGTTCTGATAAAGGCCTCATCTCTAAGATATATAGAGAATTGTCTCATATTTTTAAGAATTCAAGCCATTCTCCAATTGATAAATGGCCAAAGGATATGAACAGACAATTTTCAGATGATGAAATTAAAACTATTTATAATCATATGAAAAGGTGCTATTGATCAAAGAAATGCAAATTAAGACAACTCTGAGGTACCACTACACCCCTGTCAGATTGACTAAAATGAGAGGAAAAGATAAAGATGAATGTTGGAGGGGATGTGGGAAGACTGGGACACTGATGCATTGTTGGTGGAGCTGTGAACGGATCCAACCATTTTGGAGAGCAATTTGGAGCTATACTCAAAAAGTTATCAAACTATGCATACCCTTTGACCCAGCAGTGTTTCTATTGGGCTTATATCCCAAAGAAATCATAAAAGAAGGAAAGGGCCCCACATGTGCAAGAATGTTTGTGGCAGCTCTTTTTGTGGTGTCTAGAAACTGGAAACTGAGTAGATGCCCATCAATTGGAGAGTGGCTGAATAAATTATGGAATATGAATGTTATGGAATATTATTGCTCTGTAAGAAACGACCAGCAGGACGATTTCAGAGAGGCCTGGAGAGACTTGCATGAACTGATGCTCAGTGAAGTGAGCAGAACCAGGAGATCATTACTCACGGCAACAACAAGACTATATGAGGATCAGTTTTAATGGACATGACTCTCTTCAACAATGAAATGCTTCAAACCAGTCCCAATTGTTTGGTGAAGAGAGCCATATACACCCAGAAAGAGGGATGTGAAATGTGGACCACAACACACATTTTCATGTTCTCTATTGAGGTTTGCTTGCATTGTATTTCCTTTATCGGATTATTCTCTCTTGTAGATACGATTTCTCCTGCACAAAAAATGATGCAATAACTATACATATATTCGATTTCTTAAGTATTTTAACATAATTATCATGTAGTGGATATCCTGCCATCTAGGGGAGGGGTGGGGAGTAGGGGGGGAAAATTTGTAACAGAAAGCTTTGTAAGGGTTAATGTTTATGAATTACCCATACATATGTTTTGTAAATAAAAAGTATTAAAAATTAATTAATTAGTTAATTAATTAATTTTTAAAAAAAGAATGATGCTTCTGGAGACAGAGAGCAGTATATGGGTGCCACCATTATGTAAAGCAAAGAGTGCATTGTTCTTGGACTCCGAAGTGTTAGCTTCACCTTTCAGGACTGACAATTGCAGCTTTGTGGTCCTGTGTATTATCACATCCCCTCTTTGTGTCTGAGTTTCTTCATCTGTAAATGAAATTATTAAAGCGTAATTTCTTTTTCTTTGTTTATTTAATTTTCAATAGCATTTTATTTTTTCCAAATACATCTAGGAATAGTTTTCAACATTCATTTTTAAATAGTATTTTGTTTTTCCAAATACATGTAAAGAGAGTTTTCAGCATTGATTTTTATAAGACTTTGTGTTCCAAATTTTTCTCTCTCCCTCCTGTCTGGGGGCCTCCTACCACGGGGGGCAGCCAGGGGTCTTACCATTACCATTAGTCAGACTGATAACATCTCTTCATCATTCTGGGGTGTCCTGAAGAGTTGGGATATTATCTTTCTCTGCTGTTAGCTGGTGTCTGGATCCTACCACCAGGGGTAGCCAGGGGTCTTACCATTACCCGTCTTCAGAGTACTGGGCACGGCCAGCCGTGTTCTTGAGAAGAGTCAGGAGCCAGAAGAGCAGGAAAGAGAAGACAGCTTTATTGCCAGTGAGTTATATGTTCAGGAATTCCTATCTGCCTCTCCTCCTGCCTCCTTTTTATACCCTCTAGCTCAGTGCCACATAAAGGTAAAGAAATGTAGCCAATTTCCATGCATTTTGTTTTCCTTCTTAGGTTGTTTTTTTTTCTTCTTCTCTTTCTAGATCTGATGTTTCTTGTGCAATAAGATAACTATAGATATGTATACATGTATTGTATTTGTCATATGATTTATCCTATTTAGCATGTATTAGATTACCTGTCATCTAGGGGTAGGGGGTGGGGGGAAGGAGGGGAAAAGCTTGGGAAAAAAAAGTTTTTGCAAAGGTCAATGTTGAAAAATCACTCATATGTTTTGTAAATAAAAAGCTTCATATATATATATAAAAGAAATGTAGCCAAGTTAAAGCTGGGGAGGGTCTCCTCAGATCTTTGTGCTCACACCTGTGCATTCATCACCTGTCAAGGTATTTTCAGGCATGACTGCAAACATCCTGAGATCCTCAGCAATGGTCAATGATCTTTGTCTCAGTTTGATGGAAAACAGATCCTGAGCACATGCACAATGAGGTCTGTAAGTACCAACACCAGTCCTGCTTGTACCCATTCTATTCAATACTGCTATCCATCAACCTGATAAGTTGACCCTGCACTAACCCAGCTTGGTATTTTCTCATTTTCTCAGACTAAGCCTCAACAAGGTTTCAGCAAGGTCCTAACACCCTCCCTTACTTCCCTTCTCCCCAGAATGGCAAACAATCTGATACAGGTTAAATATGTACTATTCTTTTAAAATATTTCCGTATTTGTCAAATTGTGCAAGACCAAAAGAAACAAACAAGCAAACAACAATAAAAAGGTGAAAATCCTATGCTCTGATCTACTTTGTCTCTATAGTGCTCTCTCTGATTTAGGATTGCATTTTTCATCCTAAATCTATTGGAATTGCCTTGAATCACTCCATTGTTGGGAAGGGTTGAGTTCATCACAGTTGATTATCACATAATCTTGTTACTGTATACAATGTTCTCTTGGTTCTGTGTGGTACACTTATCATCAGTTCTTGTCTTTCCAGGCTTTTCAGAAATCAGCCTGTGAAGTGTATTTTCTTCTATTCCTTTTCTTTTTCTTGCTTTTTTTTTTTTTTAAACAAGGCTAATATGGAAATTTGTTTTCCATGAATATAGTCTCCTTTTCTCACCTTATCAGCTGGTGAAAGAGGAAAAAGGGAGAGAATTTGGAACCAATAAAATAAAATAAGATTAAAAAATAATAATCTGCTTTATCTAGCCTAAAGAGTTCTTCTTAGGACAAGTATTTATAAACCTTAAAGTTGTATATGAAGGTGGTTTCTATTGGAAAGAGCACTCAGACTGGTATCAGGAGACTTAGATTCATGACTCACTGTCATATTAAACATTTCATCATTTGGGCAAGTCATAGAATCATAGACAAAGTGGAAGGAGTTCTGTAGGTCATTTAGTCCAGCCTTTGTGGTCCTATGCATTATCACATCCCCTCTTTGTGTCTGAGTTTCTTCATCTGTAAATGAAATTACTAAATCGTAATTTATTTTTCTTTTCTTTGTTTATTTCATTCAACAGAGAAGGAAACCAAGGTCTATAGGGGTAAATTGATTTGCATAAGTCATAATAGTCCTTATCAGGACTCATCTGGAGCGTTTTGTGTTTTTAGTGTGGAGGGCACCCAGGATGGGAAAGAGCCTAGAGCTTATGACATATGGGGATTGGTTGAAGAAATTGGACTTGGAGAAATCTGAGAACAGTGTTTGAGTATTTAAAGGATTGTCATGTAGAACATGTAGAGTTTTTCAGAGTGAAAAAGGGTGGCAGAGCCAGGATTAGAAACCTAGGTTTTTTAACTTCCAGTCAGTGAATTTTCTTTGTCTTCTGTTTGTTTATGATAATTAGGACCTAGTACTTATATAATACAAATGCTTCATATTTTGATCCTCACAAAAAACCCTGTAAAGTTTTTGTTGTTCTAGTCATTCAGTTGTTTTCAGTTATGTCCAACTCTTCATGAGCCCAATTGAAGGGTTTTTTTTTTTTTTTTTTTGCTTGTTTTTTTTTTGGCAAAAGATACTGGAGTGGTTTGTCATTTCCTTCTCCAACTCATTTTACAGATGAGGAAACTGAGGCAAACAGATTTAAGTGACTCACTCATGATCCCATATGGAGGAAGTGTCTGAAGCAGAATTTGAAATCTATTCAGCCACTGTTTTTACCCTCCTGGCTCTTCTGCAAGTATTATGTATAAAGGGCAAATCACCAAGTAGCTGATGTGATCTCTGTGCCCTCAAGAAGCTTATAGTCAAGTTGGGGGATTAGTATATATAAATGAAAAGAAAAAGAAAATAACGATGCTGTCAAAATGCTCTTTAAATGTGTCACTATGAGTGTGCAGAAAGCAAGGCCTCCTTGATTTATGACCTCCCTCTGATCATTCAAACTTACTTATAAGTAATTAGGACATATCCTAATTACTTTGTACTTGTTCCTAAGCAGTATAAAGTTCTCTAGGTATTGGCTTCTTGACATATACCCATCCACTCAACTTGAGTGAAAGAACAGGAACAGAATAATGGATAGGCCATAAGATCTAGTTCAAATATTTGCTGCTGCTTCATTATTTTAGTTGTATCTGACACTTTGTGACCCCATTTGTGGGTTTTTTTGTTTTTTTTTTAGCCTCCTCCCCCACATATTCCCTTCCTAGCCATCATGCCCCCTGTATCCTTGGTCATTATCCCCCTCTTCATCCCATCCCACTCCCAATCATGAAGTCTGGTTTTGATAGGTGAGCCATCTCCACACCATGTATATTCTCCCACCCTCACTTTCTGTGTTCTCATCCCATTAGAATGTATGCACCTTCAGAGCAAGTATTACCTCTTTGCACCTGTGTCTCCTCTGTCTGGCCCGTAGAAAGGGCATAATTTGTTAAAGGGCATCTTCTTGTTATGGAGAATGTGCCAGGAAACTTCCTCTGCCATGGGGGCTTCAATTTGTAGTTTTAGAGAGTTCCCAGTTAACACACACCTTCAGCCATTACTCACACTCCTCCTGAGGGCGGCTCTATCTACTGGGTCAGATTGTCTCTCACTGAGATGGCAATTCCTTAGGCTATTTCTTTCATCGTTGGGGGGAAGGGAGAAGACCGTTCGGATTAAGTGATTTGCCCAGAATCACAGCTAATAATTAGACGTCTGAGACCGCATTTGAACTCATTTCCTGAGTTCAAATTCGGAGCGCTCAATCTCCTGCGCCACCAGCTGCCCCAAATCCTTCAGTCTTTCTGACCGCGTGGCCAGCCTTGGCTCCAGTCACCTTGCTTCTCCCTCCTCCTGGATACATCTGGTACAAAGCTAATAAATGTTTCATAAATAAAAGAACCACTTCTTCTAAGAGGCAGCGTGGGGTAAATAACTCTAAAGTGGTTGTTTATAGCCCCAGGTTGTAGTCCCGGCTCAAGCAGTAATTGACTACATGAAGTGAGGCAAGGCATTTAGTATAACTAACATTTATAAACTCTGGGTATTTGGCTTTCTCATCTGAAAAATGTGGGGGTGGGGTGGAGCAGATGATCTTAAAGTCCCTATGTTCTGTAGTTCTACTTTCTTTGAAATCCCAAGGCACCTGGTAGTGAGGGTCACTGGTCAAGTGCTGGCTGCAAAGGATCAGTGTGACCGACCACACCCAGCTAGCAGCAGCAGCTGCAGCATCTCCGAGGCTCAACTGTTTCTCGGCACCTGCTTTAAAAGAAAGAATATAAAACCGTGTCCTTCTGATCTGTGATGGCTTCAGCAATAGCTGAGAGGAGACGGGGGACGTGGCCAGCCACAGCCAGCCTATGTCCAGCAGGCATTTCGGAAAGCGGTCATTAGTCAGAAAAACTCCACTTCCGGAGAGACTGGCGGCAGAACTAGGCGATCTGAGTGAGAGCAAAAGGATCCCAGATGTACCGCCACAGAAAGCGGCTCCACTCTTCCACCCGCCCCGTCCCCACTCCATCCGCTCCCCACTTCTAGGCAGGACCCCTGAATGGCAAGCCTGGAACAGACTTTGGCCACTTGGAGTTTGTGCAAATTATTTACATCCCAGAGAGGGCAAGTGAATTGGTCCCCCGGCCTCCCTACGTCCCGTGGCCGCCCAAATCCAGAAGTCAAAAGTCGGGATGCTCAAAAACAGAGGAAAAATTTATGAATCAAACACTGCACTCCAGGGACGGAGTCCAGATGCTGCATAACAAAGCAGCAGCCCCACCAGGAGGGAGAAGGAAGGAAAACTCCTTTATAGTGCAAAAGTGTCTGGAAAGGGAGGAGAGCCAGGAGGAGAAGGGGTCCGCCCCTGCCTTTGATGGACAATCTGCCCAGGAAACAAAGACGCAGAAGGCTGGAAGGGGCGAAACGTCCGCGGGGAGGGGTGGGGAGCCCCTGGAGAGGGAAGAGCGATGAAAAGGAGGGGGAGAAGGCTCTTTCGCTCCCTCATTGGCCCCCTCGGGTGACTGAAAGACCTTGCTGGCCAGCCTCAGCCAGATTGGCCGGTTGGGGCGCACGCGTAATCACATACCCACACCCGAGGAAAGAATGCCGAAGTCCTGGGAGAGTTGAGCATGCTCGTGGTCCCCTCTCCTCCTCCCATTCCTCCCCCACGAACCCTGCAAGAACCCTGGAGAGCATCTGTTTAGTTTTAGCTTTATTTTATGGGCGGGAAAGTTGAGTGCGAGTGTGTGTCTTACTCATAGTATCACAGTAGAGCTTTAGAGCCAACCCAGGTCCCCCATTAAATCTTAATTCTCTCCATTAACCCCATTGTTTGCACCTCTGAAGGGAAAACCATACGTATCCAACTGAGACAAGCTCTGGCAACTGTTCTCCTATGCAGAATCACTACCCCGGAGCCCTTTCCTCCCAACCTCCCCATCCCTTGTGTTCCGTTCTCAGATTGTAGCCTGCTGAGCTTGTTTCCCACTTCCCCAGTCTTCCCTGTTCTCCCGGAGCTGATAGCAACTGGGTTGTTATGGACTTGAATTATTCACGATGCTACCGAGAAGGCTGCTCCCAGCCAGAGCTGCGCCCTCCCCCCAGCCCCTGCCTCTGAGGGCACCCTCTGAAGCACCTCAGCCAGCCTTCCAGGAGGGGCAGCTCCATGGTCCGGTGGGCTTAGGAACAGGAGAACATACTCCAATGGAGCCTCGTGTGTAATTCCCAACTGGAAAATAGAGGTAATAATAGTATTTGTCCCCTCTCCCCCAGAGTTGTGAGGATAAAATATATTTGTAAAGAAAGTGCTATAAAAATGGTATCATTATTCCACCCGGTGAGATTGTATTCTTTTTCCAACCCCATGCTTCCCATCCTTCTGATGCCTAAAAGCTCCTCTTGGACTTGGAGGACACCTTGCCTTTGTTCTCAATATGAACTGAGTCTGAGAGAAGGAGAGACAGAGTGTGCAACAACAGTTTTGGGGGAGAAGAATTTATTGGTTCTTCCTCCATCCAACACACGCACATCGTGTATCAGTTGTAAGCGGGCACAGCCCCAGGCAGCCTCCCCCCAACGCCCCGTAGCCCCATGCAGTGCATGAGCAAAGCTCTCCTGGGTGGAGAGGAAAGGAAAGGATGAGCAGCAAGGAATGGTCCTCCCCGCCCCCCCAGAGCCTGGAAGGAGAGGGACATCAGTCATGGGGTATTCAGCAGATTTGTTTTCCTGCCAACTGGTGCAAGGAGGCGATGATAGAAGCTGGTCCAATGCCAGCCAGTAGCTTGTGGCCCATGTTCACATGGGCCTAGATTGGTGTCAGGGTGGCACAGAACCCAGTTCAGAGCCAGGTGGTAGCCAGGGCTCACAGCCCGCTTTCTTGGCTGCCCCCATTGACACTGTGAGGGCGGGTAGCTCTTTCTAGCCTTCGGCCAGACAGGAGGCGACGAAGGGACGAGCCAGAACTGAGGTCTCCACAGCTTCGCAGGTGGAGGCTTTCGCGTCCAGGCCGGCTCCAAGGGCTTCGCTGCACCTAAAAAGGGACAAGGAGGTCGGCGGGTGGAATCAGACTGAGTAACAATCCCCGTCGGGTCTGTGATCTAAAAGAACACAGGGAAGGGCAAGGAAGCTCTTTGCCCATGTTAGCACACAGCAGGTACCTAATGAAGGCTTAGAGACTGATGGATGAGAAGTGGCTGAGGGACTTCCAGGATGTGAAGTCGGGAGTAAGAGAAGTATGACACAGTCATGGTCCTAGAGAGTCAGGACGGAACATGTGGGTGGAGGAGGGCCAGGTGGGCAGAGGCTAGTTTTGGCTGGATGAACTGCCCTTGATTCATACCTGCTTATGACCATGGACGCCATGCCCACTGGACTCCTGTACCCTCCTGGACATCTGGAGGAAGCGAGTTACTAAGCCACGACCGGGCCAGCTGCCCTTTAAATCCCCCAAAGAGTGGGCAGGTGCTGGCCCAGAAGGCAGTGGCACCTTTCGCCAAGTGGGCACTGGACGCCGTTTCTCAGCTGAACGGGCACGGAGCAACTTGGGGGAAGGGCAAGGGGCAAGGCGGAAGAGGCAGGCTTCAGAGCAGAGCCCTGCAATGCAAGGAGGAGGATGAAAGATGGGCAGTGGTCACCCCATGA
This sequence comes from Myrmecobius fasciatus, assembly GCA_023553655.1. Taxonomy (NCBI): domain Eukaryota; kingdom Metazoa; phylum Chordata; class Mammalia; order Dasyuromorphia; family Myrmecobiidae; genus Myrmecobius; species Myrmecobius fasciatus. The sequence goes on from JAJPUD010011537.1 coordinate 32,003, forward strand.
GCGATGGGCACATTCTCCCTACCATGCCCACCCAAAGCCCAACTTGTATCTCGACCTGTGTCTGCAGAGGAGAGAGAAGCAGCTTCCTCCTCAAGCACTTTGGTATAAAGGTCCCTGAAACCAGCTGGACAGGGGGACAAAGAGAAGTAAGTACCTAGAAAGTGCTCCCGTAGAAAGATACCATAAGCTAGTTCTTCCATGGAGAACCCTTCCCAAAGGTTAACTCATTTCCCTTAGTTATTTGCCCACATCTCTCCAATATTCCCAGGGACAATAAAACCAACCCTCTCCTGACACAATGGCCTCCACCTTCCTCTGTCCCCACTCCCTCCCACCAGGCGCCTCACCAGTCTCGCTGGACGTGGCAATGCCCGGGTCACTATGGGATCGAAGCAGCAAGGCGGGAGCCGGCTGAGGGGGCCGGTGCCCAGGGGGGGTGAGGGAGCCTGAGCTGTCACTGAATCGTCGGGCAGGTGGCCGGGCAGGAGGGGCCTCTCCTCGCCCTCCACCCCGAGGTCCCCGACGACGGATTTCTGGGAAGCATGGCCCGGCCCAGGGTGGCCAGCCTTCTAGCCGGTGGCAACTTCGGGCAGCAGTGGGGGCACCCAGTGTGGGGGGGGCTTCTGGGGCAGAGCAGGAGTAGGAACGGGCAGCTCGGGGTGGTCTTGGGGGCAGGGGACTGTCCTCAAAGGGACCCCGGAGCCCACAGTCCAGGCTGAGGCAGTAGCCAGCCCGGCTCCGCTGGATGGAACGGAAGAGGACGTAGTCCACAGAACGCACAGAACCCTGGAGCTCCAGCAGGCACGAGTCTTCAGATGGGCTAGAGCCGCCGGGGAGGTCTCCAATGGCCGAAAGCACCAGGGACCCACTGTCCATGGACACTGTGGGCACCAGGCACCCCAGGGTGACACGGGGCCCTAGTCCCAGCCTCAGGGTTTCCCCCTCCCATAATCATTAGGATCAAAGTATCCCCACCACCCCAGCCCAGCCCCTTTCTTTTTGTCCCCACCCTCTGCCACCCACTTAGATCAAATGAAATAATGTGTATAAAGCAATTTGCCCTGTCCCACGAGCCTCCATTTTCACCCAGCCCCCAGAACAAGAGTGCCAAACTCAAATAGAAAATGGGGATCACTAAGCCACAGATAAGGCTCTCTCTGGGCATGTGTCAACTTTTTTTGTTTAAATGTAACATTAGTTTCATTATATTTTTATTTATTTTGTCAAATATCTCTCTACTACATTTTAATCTAGCTAAGGTGGGCCTAGGTGTTTTGGCACCTCTGCTCCAGAAGAAACCTCCTCCGATTCCCCAATCCCCAAGTATCTCTTCCCTCTGGTCCCAGGATTCCTTCTCCAGCCCTGACCTCATGCCTGGCAGATAAAATTCTGATTCTCTGATTCTAATGTTCTGGTCCCTAAGGTCACTGACTCAAGCTGTGCCCCCCAGTGTCCCACCCCTTGGGAGACCCACCAATCTGGGGAGAGGCTGCCTCCCCCAGGCCCATCCCCTCACCATCCACGATGGAAGCCACTCGATCACAGATACAGGAACTATCATGAAGCTGAGGGTCAAAGAGGGTGGCCTGTGGGGAGGTAGAGGGATCAGGGGCTCGCTCCTTCTTTCATCCATCCACCAACTATTCATGGTGAAGTGGAAAGAGCTCTAGATTTGGAGGCAAAAGGTGGAGGTTCTAGTCCCAGCTTCTCCATTAACTAGAAGTATAATTCTGGGCAGTGACCTTCTTAAGTTTCAGTTTGCCTAGAATGGGATGATAATAACACCCTCCCCGGCTTCCTGAGGTTGCTGGGAGGTTGGAATGAAAGGTGGGAGAACTACAAAGTACTCAGGAGAAGTTATGGTCATTATTACTCCTCTCGCCCCAAGCTCCAGCCCAGCCCAGCCCTGCCCTCCGGCCTCGGCTCCCATCCACATTTCACCTGGCTATCTCCTCGGAGTCCCATGACAGCCTCATAGGATGGGGGGCAGTCGGTGGGGTACAGGGGCACTGGGCTATCCATGGATCCATTGTAGGTGATGCTGAGAGAATGTGAGAGACTGTGAGCCTAGGACGCCCTCTCAAGTCCTCGCCCCACAATTTCTCCCTTTCCTCCCTCCCTCCTTGCCCCCAGCCCCTGTCCCACCTCTGGGCATCTGTCTCGGAGCTGCAGGTATACTCTGGGGGATAATATGGAGGTGGGGGCACCGGGGGCACAAATTCTTCCAGGTCCAGCATAGTGTGGAGCAGAGGAGCTGGGGGAGACACACAGCCCAGGGGCCCCAGAGTACCCGAGGCTGAGTGCTCAGGAGCCAGCTGGGGGGACCAGGGAGAAAGAACGTGGTCAAGGGGGTCCCAATCCCTGCCCCCTCTTTTCTGTTGGCCCCTCCTTCTGAATGACACCATCCCAGCCTCTTTCCTTTTGTCCCCACCCCCTGGAACCGGCTTAGAGCAAATGAAATAATGTGTAGAAAGCAATTTCCAAATGCTAAAGTACCTTATAAATCGGATTTATTATGGTTGTCTTTCCTATTAACACCACACCCGAGCTCCTCTCCCTTCTTGGCCCCCCTCACCTCTCCAGAACATGTCTCTTTGAGGCAAATACTACCCACCCCCAAATTTCTCTCCTCTTGGCCATGTCTTTAGCCACCCTGTGCCTCAACCTGCCTGTTCTTCCTGACCTTCTATGCCCTCCCCCACCCTGGCACCGAACACACACTTCTGACCCCTGGCATCTCCCTCCTTGCCCTGGGCCCTGCCCCCCATGGCACTCCAAGCACATACAGCCCTCCCTTCTCTGGAAAACTGCCTCAGTTCTCCCCTAGCCCTGGTCCCCATCATCTCACCGGGTGCACAAGGTCCAGAGAGAAGATCTGGATGCAGCAAACAATAGCAGAGAGTGCACAGACAATGGCAGCACAGACAGTGAGGCCGCAGACACTGAAGAGAAGGTTCTGAAGAAACGGAGGAAGAAGGTGAGTGGGTGGGCAGGGTGGGCGCGGGGGCGGCAGTCGGGTCCCACAGTCCCTAGGCCCAGCTCACACCTGGCTCCCCGAGGTGTGTCTGAGGAGAGGGAGCAGCGTCCCTGAACGTGGGCTCAGGTGGGCACGGGGCCTGGAGGATGGTACAGGGACGGGGAAGGCAGAGAGGCTCACCTTGAGAGCTCCCAGAGCATCAGCACAAGTTGTGCTAAGGGATATTTTCAGCTCCTGTCCGGAGTCCCTGCAGGGTCTGGGCAAGTGAAAAGAGGGACAGCAGACACAGACCTTCCCTTCCTGGGTTGGGGGACAAAAGTGGAGTTAGTTAGGAGCATATAACCAGATGTCTGGCCCCCTGGACCTTCCTGCTCTTTCCTGTCCCCTTCCTCTTACCATTGAGCATTCTTGGAAGTCGCGTGCCAACTGAGCATTCTTACAGGACAGGACGGAGCCGGCCAGGCTGAGCATGACACAGAGCACGGAGAGCAGAGAGAAGAAGGAGATCTAGGGGGCAGGGAGGGTACTGGGCTGAGACCAGGGGCTGGGAACCACAGGTGTCCCCCAGGAGCTCACCTCCCAGCAGCCCCCCAATCAGGATTCTTCTCCACTCTTGATGGGTGCCAGACGGTCCATAGTGCCCACCACACACAGTGGAGATTACTTCCTCTCTTAGAGGACATGAGTGGACAACCCCCCCATTGGGCATCAGAGTTCCGTGGGCACTGCTCCTCTTGTACCTACCACCAGAGTGAATGGTCTCTTCCATGACACGATGCCAATTACCCCTGAGAATGCCAGCTGGAGACAGAGTGGGCACAGACTCAGACTCAACCTGGTATGAGGGGTACATTTCCAACCCCTTCCTCCCCCTTCCTCCGGTGCCAACCCAGACAGAGTTAGAGACAGAAGGAACTTAGGCCGGGAGAGTTATAGGTCAGTAGGGGTACCAGGGTGCCCCCTTTCCCAGCTGTCAGGCAGTGCCATGGAATGGGGGGGGGAGGGGGAGATGTTAGGGATTGGGATTCCCAGCAGGGGGAGGGGACTGTGGGGAAAAACAACAAAGGACCTCTCCCTATGCCCCCAGTACTCACCGAGAAGCCAGCCCAGGATGGGTAGGACCTCTTTATGTTTTCTGTAGAGGTGACTGAAGAAGCCACCATGCTGAAGGTGACCACCAGGACACCTAGTATCACCTGGGCCAGCCCCAGGGTGAGCAGAGCTTGGAGCCAAGGCCGGTGGAGCCGGAGATGGGTGAGGCCTCTGGTGCTGGGCCGGCTGGTCAGTGAATGGCTTGAATCACTGGGTGAGGGCATTGTGCCCACCCCCTTGGCGCCTGCCTCTGTTGCAGTGCCCCCCTGGCACCTGAGGGCATCTCAATGAAACCCAAGGGCCACTCCCTTCTTCTCTCCACTTGCTCCCCCCCCACCCTTCACCCCTCAGCCCCAGAACCCACTCCCTGCCTGGGTTCCAGGGTGCATGGCCCAAATGTTCCAACTGGAAGGATGTCAGAGGGCACTTGAAGAGACTGGGGTGGGGTGGGGGGGAATCCGCCTGTCCCCCAGGGACGGAGGTCACGTGGGGGCAGCGGGAGGTTCTCTCCCCACGGCAGGCAGGGGGTGGGCACAGTGCCCGAGGGCAGCTCGGAGGGAGGGGGGGCACCGGTTCATTTCATCGCCCTAGGGATGTGGGGTGGGGGAGGGGAGCAGGGAGGGGCCAGATTCCCCCAGGGAGGATGAAGGTAGGCTCTAGGATGCAGGAGAGCAGATGGGTTCCAGAAGAGAGTCTGGGGCCTGGGGTGGGGATGGACAAGTGGGGAGGGTCGGGAGGGAGGGGCTGGGATCGGACAGGGGATTCAGCGGGGAGCGAGAGGATGCCTGCGGATGGAGGATGGAGGAGGGTGGTGGGACCGGTGGGTCCCGAGGCCCCGGTGGGCTGTCCCTTAGAGGTCCGGGTTTCTCGGTGGGGTATGGCTCCGCTGCAAGGCCGGCTCCCCGGGTGGCCAGCCCAGCTCGGCTCCCCGGGATCCTGGCTGCAGCAGGTCCAAGCGGGAGGGAACGGGGGCTGGGGGGAGGGAACGGGGGATGGAGAGGAGGGCGGAGTGAAAAGGAGCAGCGCTGAGCAGTCTGGGAGCTGTAGTCGGGTCCTGGAACCACTAAGGTGGGGAGGAGGGGGCGGAGCGGGCTCTGCGCCCTCCCCGAACCCCTCCCCCCACCCCAGCCGGAGCCATTCACTCCCCACCTCCCACTTACCATCCCATTTATCTCCGGAGTCCATCCGGCCCCACCCTGCTCTCCTTCTCCCCCAGGCAAAGAGCTGGTTCTGGTTTCTCCCCCAGGCCTAGCCGAGCTCGGGGAGGGCGGCTGCTGGGGCCCAGCCCCCTTGTGGCCCCAAACCCCTTCTTTCCCAAGGTTCCCCACAAAGACAGAGGCTCGGCTCCAAGCTCGACTTTCCTTTATTTAAATAACTGAAGCATTAGCCTTGGCACAGCACAGGGAAGCGGGGCTCCCAAGGAGGGGGGGGAACAGCAGCACAGTGAGGCCTGGGGAAGGGGGCCAAGTTGGGCAGTGGTTGGGACTGGGAGCAGCACCCCTGAGTTCCCCTCACCCTCTATGGCAGGCCAGTTCTCACGGCCACAGGTAAAGGAGAAGAGACAACAAATAAAAGTATCCGTCCTTCTCCAAAATCGATCCTAGGGAGAGATTGAAGGGGAGTGGAGCCAGCTTCATCCAGAGCCAAGGTTGGGGTATCCAGCCGGGGAGGGGGAAAAGTAGGTGAGGAGAAGAACTTTATGGGGCTCGAAAGGCATTGTTGGCAGCCCCCGCAGCGGCGTTGGCTGCAGCCGTGCGCACTGCAGGGTTGGAGAAGACTCCGGCAGCAAACTCTTGCTGGGCCTTCTGGAAACTGGCACCCGTGCGGCGGTACAGGGAGTGGATCTGGGGGTTGTGAGAATGGGAAAGGCCTTTACCATGGTGACAGCCACATACAAGCTGCTGGGCCTTCCCACTCCTAAGGACCAGCGGTCCCCTCTCCGGCCATTCCGCTCCCCCACCAGCTAAGCACTTGTAAACCAAAGGTGAGTGGTGAGCAAGTATGTGGAAAAGGGTGAGGGTGGCTCTTGAGTTGAACTGTGAGGTCCTCAGGTGCCCCAGGAAGCAGACCCTAGACCTTTACCAAGTGATTCTAGCCCTCTACTGACCCAGGGAAAGCACATTCACCAGCTGCTCTTCTTTGGCTCTCTGTGGCTCCTTCTGTATCTAACAACTGGCTTTTAACCTTCCATTCAACAAAGTCACCTAACTACCACATGCAAGGCATTGAAGAAGATACAAAAGTAGCTAAGACCTGCCCTGCTCTCCGGTCAATCCCTGTGTCCAGCCTGCACCTGCAATGCCCCTTCACAAAAGTCCCCCGAATTCCTCCAACTTCCCCGGCCCCACACCCTCTTTACCCGCTTCAGCATCACAATGCCCAGCACAGCAATGCCAGTGAAGAACAGGGCGACTAGCAGCATGAGGACAGCCACAACTGTGTTGATCTTCAGCACCATCAGGGCCGAGATCCAGCCACTGTCATCAAAAGAGAAGGGAAGCGCACGTCACAGCCAGGCCCAGCACGGCCTGTTTTGGGGCCTCCTCACCAGCCATCTTTCCAGCTTTCCATCCATCCCATTACAAATCCCCACCCTGCAGATGCTCCAGGCCCTGTAGTCCCATAATTCTAACTCTGGGCCAGCTCTTCTCCTCTTCCCTGCTCAGTCACAATGTTCTTAGCAACTCTTCTCCTCACTCGGATTATTTACTTCAGCACATTCTATTCACACTCTCACTGCTGGATGTTGTGTGGTGCTCTCTTCATTCCTCTTTCTGCCTTTCTCCTTGCTTACATTCCCTGTTCTATACTCTCCTCTTCCAGGAAGTCTTTCCAGACTATCGACAGATTTTTTCTTTTTTTTTTTTTGTTGCTTTTTGCTGAGGCAATTGAGGTTAAGTGACTTGCCCAGGGTCACACAGCTAGGGAATGTTAAGTGTCTGAGATCAGTTTTGAACTCAGGTCCTCCTGACTTCAGGGCTGGTGCTCTATCCACTGCGCCACCTAGCTGCCCCGACAGATTTTTTTTTCTTAATCACGCCTTCCCATCACTGAGGTCTAGAGCTCTCCACTCAATTTTATGATGTCTTAGGAATTCACTGTTTTCCTTCAACACACTAGAAACTATCCAGGCCTTAGCCCAGTGCCTAGCACACAGTAGGTGTTTAATAAACATTTATTAACAGAATAGTAGTGCATCTTGTTTTTCTGAATCTCCTGCTACTGCCTACATGGCACTAGAGTTCTGCCTATGTGGAGTACTCATGACAAACAAGAGAAGGGGAGAATGGACAGGCCAACCTGAATCCTGATGATGGGATGCCAATAGCCGCCAGCACATATATCACATCCTGGACGAAGAAAATGAAGAAGAAAACGAAGAAATTGAACGAACTGTCACTCCTGCAGGGAAACAGAAACAGATGAGGGAGAGATGTTAGCTCTGAGGATCAGACATGGAGCACCCTGATAATCTGCCTCCTTCCCACAGTTCCATCCTTGCTCACCTGAAAGCCTTGTACATAGGACGGTACCAGCAGACAAAGGAGCAGGGTGTGAAGAGGAGGGCCCAGAGAATGGAGAGCCCAAAACTAGAGCCACTGGAAATAGGGGTCACACAGAAAGAGGCCAGGCAGGCAAGGAAATTCAGGAGAAGGGCCAAGGTACTGCCTGGGTAAGGAGGGGGGAAAAAAGGGGACAGCTTCAACATGGATGAAAATACAAGTTTACCTTAATATTAACTACCCAAAGACCTCGTCTTCATAGGATAAAAAAATGGTAAGATGTCAACCAGGCAGCTCAGCCACCACCTACTCCACAAAGCCTTCACAATTCCAACTAAGTGAAAATGTTCTTTTGTACTTCAATTTTTCTTACAGAATGGATTTCTTCTTTTTTTTTTTTTTTTTTTTTTTTTTTTTTGGTGGGGAAATGGGGGTAAGTGACTTGCCCAGGGTCTCACAGCTAGGGAATGTTAAGTGTCTGAGACAAGATTTGAACCCAGGTCCTCCTGACTTCAGGGCTGGTGCTCTATCCACTGCGCCACCTAGCTGCCCCATGGATTTCTTCTTTGTCCCATCTCACACTACCTTGTATTTATTCATGTGTATGTGTATTTATTAACTAGCCACATATTAATGAGAGCAGGGACTGTATTTTTTTTTTAATATCTCTAATGGCTAACATAGTAAACACAACAAACATTTCTTAAATTTAAGTGAATTAAATGAACAAATGTTTATCCAGCATTCCCACGGCAGAAATTCATAAAAAGGAGGAGTCTCTCCTTCCAGAATCCTTTAACCTAATAGCAAAGGCAAATCAAATAAATAATAAATATATGTGTGATCACCTGTGGAACTGTACTTAGAGGAAAGGGAGTGAGAAGTCAGAAATATGCCGGCAGGATGGAGAATGGGTCTGGTGGTGGTTGTGAGATCACTAAAGAAGGCTTCCTGAAGGAGATAGCCTTGAGTTATGATAGTATTATGACAGGAAGAAGCTGTTTTAGATATATGAAGTGGCAGGGCAGCTAGGTGGCACAACAGATAATGCACCAGCCCTGAAGCCAGGAGGATCTGAGCTGAAATCTGACCTCAGACACCTTAACACTCCCTAGCTGTGTGCCTCTGGGCAAGTCACTTAATCCCAATTGCTTCAGGGGAAAAAAAAAAGATGCATGAAGTGGCTTAGAAACAAAAGAGGGAAGTTTTAGGCTCTCTTTTCCTCCCTGAAAGATACTCTTATTCTTCTACCTAAATAAAGCTCTTTGGTTCCCGACTACTCACACATCCAGAGGTAGTACATGGTAGACACTGTCTTCTGGAACTCCTGGGGAATTTCCATGGAAATGTCTTGGAAGAAGCAGGGCTGGACAGGGAAGAACGAGGGCAGGGGGGGCCAGTTGTTCTGTCGGGCTACAAAGTATAGAGAAGGCAGGTGAGGAGGATTAGAGATCAAGGAGGTAAAACTCAAAAGACAACAAATCTCTATTTTTCCATCAGCAGGTTCTGATTCAGAGACTCATGAAGGATGCCAGTGAGGAAGTGGTAGAAATGGCATTAATGGAAACAATCCCATCTCCCCTTTTTGCTCATTTGAGAAGTTTGGAAGACTTCCCTCCTTTCATCCCACAAGAGCTGGCATAGTGTTTGGTTGCCATCACCAAAGACCTACTAGCAGAACCCCCCAGAGCTGCATGCCGCAGCTCTCTCTCCCGCCGGTCCAGCTCCTCTGCCTTTCGATTGAGCTCTTCCTGCCTTTTCAGAAGTTCTGCGGTGGCTGCTGCAGCTGAAGCCTACCCAGAGACAGAAAGGCAAGGGGTGAGTCAGTCTAGCTCTGTACACTAAGGACATCTCTGACGAGTACTGCTTAGTTTCAGGTACTTCTTCACACACAATACCTGAGTATTATAGGAGCCATAATTCTTGGGTTCTGTAGGGCTGAGTTTTCTGGAAGGCTGCTGGTGGGGCTGGGCTGTTGGCGGAGGTGGTGGGGCAGGTGGCTCATAGGAAGGTGATGACTGTTAGATGATAGAAACGAAGAATCTTAGAGCTAACCTTAAAAATCATCCAACTTTCCAAACTATACACAGTACAGTGAATTGAACTTATCAAATTTTCAACAAATAAGCATGGAATGGAATCAAATATTGAATTCCCTTTCACAATCTCTGTATCCCTGATAGAGAGCCCCCTGATTGCTAATTGAATACTTCTAGTAATGGGAGGGGGAAGGAGCAAAAGAATGCTCTAATTATTACTTCTTTCTTGCTTTGATAAAAATAGGGAAATACTAAGTCATCTACTTGGATTGATTCTCACATCCTATGTGAGCCATTAGGCATTCTTCCTAAGGCTTCTTCCATCTCTCATTTTCTGAAACCTGTTTTCTGACTCTCTAGTAAGACAAACAGGCTTCCTATCACCTGTTTTTTCACTGCTCTCTTCAGTCTCTGAGCCTAAGTACAGTCTGTTTTTCCTCTTATCTTCATTTGCTGCTCCCCAGAGTCTTCTTCCTTATCCTCCTCGACATTACCAGTGTTTCAGGAAGCCTCCCTAAACTGACATCATTAGCTCCTCATTTTTCGTTCTCTCCAGAGATGATTTCAGCCCCAACTCCTTTGTTTGGTCTGTGTGTCAAGCGTGGGATGATTCTAAAATAAATGAGTGACTGTCCCTTGCTTCACTCCGTGCACAATCTGGTGGATTGATATCTAAAGTAAGATTCTTTCTAAGCTTCCTGCCAACTCTTCATACTCCTCCAGCGCTCAAATCTGGTGGGTGGTAGTGTTTTTAAATCTCTGGTCATATCCTGGGTCACATGTCACCCTCGTTGAAGAAAGAGACAAAGTTTCTTCCCAGCCTCGAAGTCCGGAGCTTTGCTCCTCAGGGGACTTAAGAAAACGCAAAGAGGTCTGGCTTTACCCCCTGCCAGACTATAACTACCCATCCCAGGCACAGACTCACCTCACGGTTCTCAAAAGGGTTGTAGACATCGAGTGTGGCATACTGGGGACTGGGTCGGTGCTGGGTGACGGCTGGGTCCTGGGGACAGAAACTAGGGGCTTAAGGTGGAATTGGGGAGGCAGAAGGGGTCCCAGGAAGCTCCCACTCCTAACCAAAGAAAATAGGGGCAGAGCTGGGGAGAGATAGGAAGCGAGGCCCCGACTTGGACGGCGTTCCCGAAATCCTGTACCCCACCACCCATCCTCCCCAGACAAGGGGGTGCCTAAGTTGAGACATTGCCCTTCCCCCCCAGTCCTGTGCCAAAGGTCCCCATGGACAGAGGGGAGGATGAGCTGGGCTGCCAGGCCACCCTCCACGTGTCAGTCCTTCCCAGGGGTCAAATGTCACGAGGTGCTAAGGGTCAGAGGTCAGCCTGGCCCCACTATAGAAGGGGACTGGTGCCTGTCACCTGGAAGGGGTTGTCAAACTCGCTGGGTTCGGCGAACGGGTTCCCACTATTCCCGCTCTGGGCCATGTCGGAAGGTTTGGCCTCGGCTTCGGCTTCAGCCTCGGCCTCGGCCTCAGCTCAGCCTTCTGCTCCTCCTCCTTCCCTCCACCGCCTCTTCCGCGGCGGCGGCGGCGGCGGCAGCGGCTCGCGGGGCCTCGTCCCTGTCGTCCCGCCCCGCTTCCCAAGAGCTCTGATTGGCCGTGAGGACCGGAAGAATCTAGGGGATCCCTGCAGCAGGGGACGATTACGCATGCGCCAGGACCCAAGGCGGAAGCAAAGGATAATTCTTGGTCTATCCCAGTCTGGATTCTGGGTACCGCCCCCTTACTCATGTGACTCTCGCTGAGGAACTACGCCTCCCGGTAGGCACAGCGCCATTAACGCTCCTCAAGTGCTGGCCTCATGTGTTGTGGGAAGCCGTGTCCCGTGTCGTTCGGCATCTTCTCCTCTGGCTTGCCGGCCGGCCCGAACCCAACGCTTACCACGTAACCGCAAGCACCAACACAGCCCCGAACTGGAACTTCCAGGGACCAGAGGCTTTCCACCTTATCTCCCAAAACCTAGCTATGTCCAGCTAGGACCTGCAGGGGCCTGCGCGGGCCGTACCCAGCCCACGGCCGCGCCTCAGCTCCTGGGGTTTCCGCCCTGCTCCAGCGTCGGCAGCTTCCTAGCCGAGCTGCTGGATTCCTAGAGAGCTGGCAGTAGTGCCCCCTTTAGAGCACTCAAAAGCCATCCGCTTATTTTCCCCATAATTAACTCATAAGGTGGGAATGACGGATTTGACCCCATCTGGAAAATGCTCAGTCGTTCTTTCGATACCCAACTTCTTCCCGAACTCCAAATTTCAGATGGGTCAGTTGAAGCACATCATATTTTATTTCACAAAGACTGTACAAAATTCCTTATAAAACATAGGGTAGGTGCTACCTCACCACCTCACGCCCTCTCCAGCACTGCTGGAAAGAGCAAATGAAGGCCCGAGAGGGGGTTGAAGGGACAGCTTTATATACAGGGCTTCAAAGGGGGAAGAGAATAAAGGCCAGAGAGCTCTGCTGTATTTACACTATCTCACATATTCACAGGTTTACAAAGGAGCCAGGAGGAGGGTGAGGGAAGTTACTCCTGCTCCATTCTTTTGTATAAAAAAGCACCAGTGTCCCAGATTGGCCACTCACTGCCGGAAAAGGCAACCAGGGGCCCCAGGCCCAGTTGTCACCGGCTGATATCTCGACTGGAGTCCCACACCTTAGCGCTTGGCGGTTCAGCCCTAAGGCGGGCAAAGAAAGGATGCTGAAGGGCTTCGCCCAGGGTCAGTCGCTTGGCAGGTTCATATTCTAGCATGCTCTCAATCAGGTCAAATAGCTGGTGGTGTTCATCTGCCTCTGATGTCAGGTATCGCTGGTGGAGGGCAGGAAAAGGGTGAGCTGAGCTGCCCAGGGAGACCAGACCCTCCATGGCGGGCAGATGCAGTTGTTTAGGCTGGGTTTTGAGTTCTGAAGAGCATCTACCCCAGACCAATAGCCCATAAGCCATCTTATCTATGTACCTCCCAACACACTCCTTTGATTTCGCAGCTCAATATACCCAAGAACCCTCATCCTTGATACGTGAAACCAATTTTCCTTATGTCTTCTATTTGATGTTTCCTACAGTTAGAGATGACCTTTGTTCTTTAGGTATTCAGGATGCTGCTTTGTCCTCTGATATTTTTCTTAACCATTGTTTTCAGCCTCTCAGTTCTGTCCCCCAATAATCACACTTTTCCTTCAATTCCTTCCAACCCTTTACTAGTCCCCAGACTTAAAAACTAGTTTCTTGAGACTCCACCATCCCCAACCCTGCTCACCCGCAGAGGTTTGCAATTCTCTCGCACATAACGGCCAGCCGATGTGTTCTCATCCCAATCCAGTCGACCCCGGTAAAAATACTTCTGCTTCCTGTTGGAGGTGGGGGTTTAGGGGATTCAAGGGGTTCACATTCATAAGGAAAACTCCCCTACCTCCTTGATATCAGCATCATTAAGTAGAAAGAATGCTGGTTTCGGAGCCAGTTAAGTACTTGGCTTTGAAATCTACATGTGACACATGATTTTCTGTAACCATGAGCAAGTTAATTGACTTTTCTGACCTCCATTTCCCCATCTATAAAAGGAGATAAGACTCACTTCACAGGGTCATGAGAAAATGAGAAAATATATGTAATGCACTTTAAAAGTCTTAAAGCACTATAAAAACATCAGTTTTATTATTATATCCCTAGGCCTTGGCTGGCCATGAAAGTATAAAGAAGACTGATGGGAAAATGCACCCACTTCTCAGGAAATCCCACTCCTCAGGAGAGAATGAGTATTAAGGCTTCACCCAAGCTGGGCTCTCACCTACCTGGTTTTTCTGATCATTCGAGAGGGAATGGGCCCCAGGATTCTCTCCATCATGGCTAAGTGTTCTCGGTTGTCATGAGTCTAAGAAAATGAAGAGAAAAATGGTCCATGCCTGGAGAGACTTGCATGAACTGATGCTGAGTGAAATGAGCAGAACCAGGAGATCATTATACACGGCAACAACAGTACTATATGACAATCAATTCTGATGGACATGGCTCTCTGAAACAAAGAATTGTCTCAAACCAGTTCCAATTGTTCACTGAAGAAAACCATATACACCCAGAGAGAGGGATGCGAAATGTGGACCACAACATAACATTTTCATACTCCTTGATTGATGTTTGCTTACATTGTGTTTCCTTTATCTGATATATCGTTTGTGTAGATAAGATTTTTCTTGCACAACAATGATAAGTTTGGAAATATGTATACATATATTTGATTTGCCAATATTTTAACATAATTAACATGTAGTGGATATCCTGCCATCTAGGGGAGAGGTGGGGAGTTTGGGGGAAAAATTTATAACAGAAAGCTTTGTAAGGGTTAGTGTTGAAGAATTACCCAAACATATGTTATGCAAATTAAAAAAAAAAAAGGTCCATGGGGTAGGGGGAATGACTGATTAACTGCTAAGGAGACGGAAAAGCTTCTGAACGGCAGAGATGGGAAGGAATGATGGGTTGGGAAAGCAGGCAGGTGGACTCTCAGAATGTGAAAGGGTAAGTAGGTGCCAGGGGGTGATGCAAGGCGCCCTTTCCCCCTCACCTGGAACAAGGTGAAGCCAACGTAGTACTCGAAGATGATGCAGCCGATGCTCCACACGTCACAGGGCTGAGTCCAGCCGAGCTCTGGGTGTGGGGATGGGGGGGGGAGGGGGAGATGGCGCTGTGAGGCCCCAGGTGGCCCCACCCTCATCCCACCCCACCCCAGATGATCCTACTCTCCCTTACCCAAGATGACCTCTGGAGCTCGGTAATGTCGAGTGGAGACAATGGTGCTATGGTGTTCGTGGTCAAAAGTAGCACTGCCAAAATCCACTACCCGCACTGCTGTATTCTTCACACTCCGTTCATCCCGTTTCTAGAAGAAAGACAAGCAGAGATTTAATTTCAGCTTCTGGCATAGCTATGACTTGGCCTTGTGCTTCAAGCACTGAAGCATGCATTCTCACAAAGAATCCTTGAGGATGTGTGCCATTTTTGCCTCCCGCCCACTCCTTCACCAGCCTGAGACACTTCTTGCTTCCCAGCCTCCACATCTACCTCAGCTAAGTACTTTCAGAAGTGGAGGCCAGTTGAAAATCAAGAATGATTACCTGCCAATCTGAGAGTCTACATATACCCAGAATATTTCTCAACATATAGCACTTGTTTATCTAAATAAGAATGTGAACATATATGCATATACACCTTTGTGTATATATGAGTGATGGCTAGAGTCAGAGGAAGGCCAGTGCTATTCCTCTTTGATCCCCACTCAGCTTTTCTCTAGTATGCAAACTAGCCGATCTCAAAGGCCTAACAGACTACCTCAAGGAAGAGAAAGAGCAGACTGGAACATGAGTTTAGCCAGAACTATAGAAATGTGGAATCAACATCATTAATGTAACATTTGATAGAATTAAGAAAACAAAAAAAAACCTTCCCAACTGAAAAGTAGTTCTCAGTTTTCCCCAAATTCTCTTGCAATTTAAGCTGATTTTCTTCCTTTCATTCTACTCTGGTATTCCTGGTCTTAGTGGAAACTGAAGTGGAGGCAGGGAAAAAGGAGAAGATGTGGGAGACATAAAGGTGAAAGGACAGGAAGCAAGGGAACAATTGGAAGTGGCACAGCTGCCCCTACCCCTTTGCCAAGGGGGCAGGCTCTAGCTCTCTCACCTTCTCCAGGTTGTAGGTGAGTTCATAATCCGAATTCACAAACAGGATATTTTCTGGCTTGAGGTCCGTATGTGTCAGCTTGTTGTCATGGAGGACTGCAGGGGAGAGGGCGGGGTCAAGCCAAGTCCTAAGCAGGAGCAAGGCTGAAGCATCCCAGCCATCCAATGGGTGGGATCAGAACTATCATGGAGGTCGTATCTAGGAACTGCTCAGTACTCCCTATCCTCCAGCCAATTAGCTGACTGCACCAAGAACCTTTCTGACTGAGGGCTGACAATCATTTACAAAGTCTACAGAGAAATGGATACATTCAATTCTCAGTGCCAAAGGAGGGGAAACTGCAGTATGTTAAAAAAACAGAATGATCTTGAAACCACACATCTGACTTTGGAAACATTTTTTGTATTACTCCATATATGGAGGCATCTGATGCTATAGAAATCTCCCATACTTCAAAGCAATTCATGAAGTTGCCCTATGAAGATCTGACTTAAGAAGAACCATGAAGCTGTCCAGATTCCCTATCTTGAACCCTGGGTTAACTCAACTACTCCCTGCTCCCCATGTTGTTGCCGGGGGTAGACATCAACTCTCTCTGATGAATGCAGCTCCTAGCCTAGGCCAAACGGCCCTATCTAAACACTGGATGTCTGGCTTGTACCTTCCCTGGAAAGAGAGGGAAAGCAATAATTAAAGTGCCTTGGTTTCAAAGGTCTTGTCTTCCAGCTCTGGATGGGCTGAATGTGGAGTGACAGTAAAGAGAGACGGTGGTAATAACATCAGCCAAGGAGTTAAGTCAGAAGAAGAAGATGTCAAGGTAACATTGAAAGCAAGAAGTGCAGATTTTAGTCAAGAGTTCGGTGCTCAAGGGCTTCATGAGCATGAAGCAGAGCCTGAAGAGGTCCCCTAGGGAGGGGACACTGCCCTGAGCCCGCCTCTGCCCGCCCCACTCACACTTGACGGCCTGACACAGCTGGAATGCCATGTGGCGCACTTGGTGGATGGGGTAGGGCAGGTAGTTGTTGTCTTTGAGGAAGTCGAAAGTGCTGAGGCCCAGGAGCTCGAAGGAGATACACATGTGGCCATGGTAGTCAAACCAGTCAAACATCTGGACACACAGGCTGAGGAGAGAGGGAAGGGGAGAGCAGTGAACCCCCTCTGCCTGCTCCTCCTCCGCCTGCAGCGGTGGCAGGGTAGGCTCACATGGCAGGACAAGGCCAGCAGATTCAGGGCTTGTCAGGGGCCCTGCCTAGCCTGTGGCCAACATGACTGCTCTCAGGAGCTCTTTGGCACGTGATGCTGGAAAATCATCAAGTTAGTTTTCTTCCATCACTAAATAGCTCTGGAGATTCTGTTTCCCTTATGAAGTCTTCCTGGATTGATCAGAGAAAACAGATGCAGGGATGGATAGAGTCTTAGATGCCATCTAAAAGGAGACTTAGATCCAAAGCATGTGTCCATTCTATGTCCTGGACTACCTTTGCTTACTTGGTGGTCTTCTACCCCATGCACTACAAATGTAACATTCTCTAGCTTCCACAATTAGCATGTATTTTTCCCAGCCTCATTGCTAAAATGAACTCACCCTTGATCAGTGTTTGTTATATGTATGCATACACACCTCCAGTTCATTTCCATGTCTACCCATACATGTGCACACGCACACACACACAAAGAAGCTTATATTATAAAGAGAGAGCCAGAATCAGGAAGCCCAGGGTTTAAAGATTGACTGTGATACTTACCAGCTTTGTGATCATGGGCAAGTCATACTTTCTGAGCCTCAGACATCAGTGAAGGGAATTCCCATACCAACAAAACTATGTGTCACTAACATACACATATATGTACACATATGTGTATATGTATAAAAAACTTGGCATGAATTAAGTGCATAATAAATACGTGTTATATATTTTTCTATCTAGAATGTGTATGTGTGTGGGCATACAACATGCGCGCACACACGTGTACATTCCTCTAGTTCATATTTCTGGCCTAATACTTTTCTACTGCCAGTATGTCCTATGTAAAATATCCATATATACTGCATCTCTTTGAGATCATATACTCCAGATACCAAGGATTATGTCATTACAAAAAGCTCTGTCACCATCTAAAATTAAGAGCTTATTAAATTTTTAAAAATGCAATTGAGTATGATGTTATTGGAGATAAAAAAAAATATAGAAAAATGACAAGAAGTGAAAGACTTGTATTCTCTTGTTTCTTCCTGTTTCCCAAGTGCCCCCCCCACCCCCCCCATTCTTGGGTGTTTCTGCTGTGCAAGAAGGATGAAAACTCAGGCCTTCCTTCCCTGCCCTGCTTACTTCTTATTGTCTGGGTCCTTTTCATTGATCTTCTCCAGAACATTGATTTCCAGTCGTGCTGCCTCTTTGTACTTTTCCACATTCTTAATGATCTTTAGGGCAACCCGAGCTCCTCCCCTGCAGGATGGCAGGAGAAACTGTTAGTGAGTATTCAAAAACACTCTAGAATCTGAGATTGGCTAAGAGATTTAGAAATCAGCCAAGTGTACCCTAGATAAGCTCCATCCCTCTATTCCTGGGATTACTTGGGAGACAAAAAGAGGCAAGAAAGAAGGGTTAGTTCATACCTTCGATGATCCACACACTGTACAACACGGCCAAAGGTTCCCTCTCCTAGAGTGCTCACAATCTCATCTGAAATGGTATAGAATGGGATTGGGGGGAGAGGGAAGGAGAAAAAAGGTAGGATAAGTTTAATTGGTAGAAGATGAGCGTACTGACCTGGGGGTAGATGACAGAAAGGGGAGACGGATAGTCATGGGAGGAGACCCCTGACTGATTCCCACCACCTAAACCCAGGGTCAGAAGAACTGGAAGTGGGCTATAGGGATCAATTTATAATAACAACTCAAACCACCCATATGACAAACATCACAGAGAAGAGACAGAAGAGGCAGTGACTTGGGTTGGCATAGGGGAAATTAAGATGTTTATAGGACCATTACAAGCTATAGGATTGTTACGATTTGGCTTGTACATCGCTCTTGTAGCCAGTCCCCGACGTGGTAGATGAGGTGACCCTCAGCGTCGTCCTCCACACTCTTGGCTCTCCGGCTGCTGTGCTGCTGTCAGGGGGCGGTGGGGGGTAGGAGCGAGCCAGGTGTCGGAGCGGGGGCCGAAGGGAGGCGGGGTGAATGGTAGAGGGGCCACCGGTCACAGGTGCCCAGCCAAGGGGGACAGACGATGGCGGGGGACAGCGGAAGGTAATACGTCAGATGTAATAAGATGGATTGGGACAGAAGAGAGAGCGACGTACAATCCCAGGTCCCCAAATCCAAAGTGGGGTCAGGAGGAGGGATGGGGCAGAGCAAAGAAGTGGTTTAGTTGCTATAGTCACCACAGTCCCATGACAGATAACAATGTTTCCTCCATGGGGCAGAGATTTACCCTACCCCCCACCAGTTACCCCCACAGAGATAGGTACAGAGCCCAGAGCCTGAGGGAGAAAGACATATCCCAAGCAAAGCCTCAGTTTAAAATGAACTATTACTATTAGATAATAAAAAGTAATCAAGGCATTTAGAACAGAGCTGATCATCCTAAGAACAGCAGGTATAATATGCCAAGGAGGGCACTAAATAAGCATAAAGGTATAGTGTCCAAATAATCCAAGTTCTAATGTCCTGGTGTCCTTTAAGAGCCAGAGAGATTCAGAAGAAGAGGACTGGCCTAGTGCCCACCACAGTATTCATACCCCGTAGCACAGATGAGAACAGGTCATTTCCTACTTACCCAAAATCCTAAGAGTCTTGAAGAATGGGGAGAGAAGAGATGGTGTTGAGTACTCACCGAAGAGGAATGGCTGAATGTCCGGCTATGTCGTCTTCGCCGCCTGTGTTTCCTGCGGCTACTTCGTTGGCTACGGTAGCTGTCATCCCGATGGTACTCATAGGAATGTCGATACTCAGCTTCGTAGTAAGGTTCTCCTCGCTCCCGGCTGTAGTCACGCCTATAGCTGCCACAGTATCGTCGGTCATAAGCCCGCCTGTCAGAAGAATGCTCATCATAGCTGAAAGGACACAAAGAAGTCCTGAAGTGTAAACCTTTTTGATTTAGGAAGGGCTTCTTTCTCATTCTTGTATCATTAGACTTTCTGCCATACCAGATGACATCAAACAACATAACTCGTTTCCCTTCTCTTCTCAATTTCTTCTATTAGTTTAGGGGGAAAAAAAAAAAAAAAAAGAAAGCACTAGTAGGAAATAGCTATCTTCTAGTCATCTTAAGAGCCCAAGCCCTGAGAGAATGAGATAAGAAAATACCCAAAGAAAACAGCTTCATATACATATAAGCATCACCCACCTCCTCAAAATACAGCACAAAACCAAACCCATATGACTTCTTTTCATCCTCTTTTTTTCTGAGGCATTGACCTCTTTTAAATTTTTTTTTTTTTTTTTTGCTGAGGCAATTGAGGTTAAGTGACTTGCCCAGGGTCACACAGCCTAGGGAATGTTAACTATGAGACCAGATTTGAACTCTGGTCCTCCTGACTTCGGGGCTGGTGCTCTATCCACTGCGTCACCTAGCTGCCCCCATTGACCTCTTTTTAGACAATTTCCCTGAAGAACTCCACTCTTTGTCCATAATGCCGGCACTCTCACTGACCTATCTTATATCTTACTAATTCTTGGTCATTTTATATGTGTGAGTTCTGCTTCACTGACCAGATTACAAATACATTGCGAACAAGAACCTTAACAATTTTACTTTCTAACATTCTTTGTCACTATCAACTCCTATCTTTCTACCTTCCAGATTTCTAGTTAGAATGGGTATTTAGTCAATATTGTGGATATTATATACAGTTGCAAAGATTACAAAGTTATAGCAAATTTTGCAATCATGCATTTCGGTTGACATCTTTTTTTTTCTACTTTGAGTTCCCTAAGGACCTCCTAGCTCCTCACCTCCTAGAACGGACATGATAGCTGTCTTCTCGCCTGCGCCGCCGAGTACGGTCACTGCTGCTGGACCAAGAACGGCTTCTCCTACGCTTATGTTTTCGACTGCGGTAGTGTTCATGGTAGCTGCCCCTGCTGCCCCGCTCTGAAGAACGGTATCTTCGGGGGTGAGGCATCTGAGAGAAGAGTTGACAAGTGAGGAAGGCAAGGCTTCACGATCAGCACTGATCTTTATGTCTCTCCTACAAAAACTTGTGATGTTGAATAATCAACTTCTTAGATGACTTCCTTTATCAACTGCAACATATTCCTACCTTTGTGTATCTCACTCCATCCCACTAGTGATATCCTTTCCTCCTTTCCACTCTAGCTCAAATCTAGCTTACAATAAGATTTTCATAAATAATCCTAACTGAATCATTATTTTACCTTGACTTTAACATTATACATTTTCATTGTTGAAACACATATAAAATATGGCCTTTTGGGTCTATTATCTTTGCTTTTGTTCTCATTATTCTTTATCCCTGGAATGACATCCTCAGTTCCTTCTACTGTTCCATTCGCTATTACAGTTCTAGGGATGTAAGTCCCAGAATTGTAAAGTATCATAACTGGAGTGGGGGAACCCCTACTCAAATTCTATCACATAAAGCCAACCTTAAACATTTCCTCCTTCATGAACTTTCCTCAGTCGTTCCCAACTTAACACTTTGAAGTTTTGCATACATATATTTGTTACCTTCTAATAACTGTGTCCTATTCCCTTCCTTGACTATTTTTTTCACAAAAGCAAGAAGTCTCTTTATTCTTTTTTTCCTCTCTATGCATCTACCACAATGATTTACACATAATAGGTGTTTAAGACAACAATTGTTGGATAGTGGCTGAAAGACTGTTATGAGATTATAACTGGCAAGACTATGTTATTATGGGACCTTTTCTATGGTTCATCTTTGGATGGGATACAACACAGATCTGTGTTAAGCTATTTTTGCTTATGGCACGTATAGCAAGTCTTCAAAGTATATTGCTTATATGATCTAATGCCATTTTGTGTTCATACTGTTTCTTCAACTAGATTGTAAGTATATCGAAGACAAGAATCTTAATTTTTTATCTAATTTCCTTTGCCAATATTCTACTAACCCCTTAGAACCTTAGCAGGACCCAGGTAATTGTACAGAATGAGTATCAAATAAGTACTGTCAATTCACTATTACAGTTCTAGGAATCTGAGTCCCACAACTGTAAGGTATCATAATTGGAGTGGTTCTCCATCCCCCAATCTCCCTTAGAATATTTTCTTTAGAGAGCCTCTAGCTGGAATCTGCTTTCCAATAGACTGTTCCCCTCTTGTATTCAGAAGGTAAGAAGAATGGCTGGTTTTTAAATTGATATCAGCATTTGGCTAAGATTGACTACTCTCTAACTGCTGTGGAGGGGTAGGAAGGAAGAGGAAGAACACTGATCCTTTTTCTCCTTCCCCACAAGCCAATTGTAGAAAACTTTCTGAAGGAAATAATAATCACAGGTGACTGAGATTGGAGAGGGTTGTATGTGTATACAAACAAGGAAAAGGGAGGGTTTCAGGAGCAGAGGATTCCATGTGCTAAGAGTTCCATTACACTACTTAAACATCTGGGTCGAATTCCGAGTCTCTTCCTCACTCCCAACTCCGCAGTGAGGAGAAGGATATTTGGCTAGCCTCTTGGTCCCAGAGTAAGGAAGAAAAAGAAACACTAAAACAATAATTTCTCAAGATACTAGTTACCTCTTCTTCATCTGTAAATTAGGAATATTTATCCTACCTCTTAAAGTTGTAAGT
>JAJPUD010011538.1:0-7500 GCA_023553655.1 Myrmecobius fasciatus
AAGGAAGGAAGGAAGGAAGGAAGGAAGGAAGGAAGGAAGGAAGGAAGAAGGGACATTGCACACAGCTAGCTTTGGAGGAAAAAAATTTTTTTTCTTTTTCACATCATATATTTCCTATCAGTTACCAATTTCTTCTCAGAGAAGGTGTTAGACTATTTGTATTTCTTAGTTTAGAATCTGGAAACTAACCGTTTTTTTTTAAGGACCAATAAAGGCTGAAATTGAAACTTGGCTTACTTTTCCAGCCAAGGGGGCCCAAGAAATCTAAAAATTAGAGAAGACACAATCAGTCGAAAGAGAGGCTGATTTTAAATGTTGTAGCCCTGCAGAGCCTTCTCTAGAGATTAATGATATTTATAAATATTATTATATTAATGATATGATGATAGGGTTCTTGGTAGGTCTAGGAAATTCTCACCCTTTTTGAAGAGAGATGGGCAAATATGAACTCAAAGGGCTGTGTGAAGCTTAGCAGATTATACTACTTTAATTCCTGATTTTCTTCTTTCACTCACCTGGTTCCTGAAAGACCCAAACTAAAATAGTTATATAGTGGGCATATGACTGAATCCCTCTTTTAGGAGATTACCTCCACTCTACCCCCAGTCAAAACAAAGGGGAAACTATCCTTTTGTTTTAAAGTAAAGAGGAATTTAGGAATACAAAATGGCTGCTGTCCAACCTTCAGACATGAGCTCAGGGGCCTTGAAGCTTGCCAAGAGGGTTGCCAGCTCTGGGAGGTTACAAGGAGCTTACTTAGTCAATGAAATACCCATATAATAAAAACCTTATTTTATTCACCTATTTCAACCTGCCTAAGTGAGCTTTTCTGAAGCCACTTATAACAACAACTGGGTTGACAAATCAATGTTTCAGCTTTCTCTTCTTGCCCCATCATTCATTCTCTCTTAGTCTTTCCACTGCTACTGCTGTCTGCCCTCTGGTGGATATGCTAATCCATGAAAACAGCCAATTGCTAAACCAATAGTAGGAAATGCCAGGTCCATATCTCATTGACTTGTCAGTGAAATCACTAACAAACATTGGGTATGTATAATATGTGTACATGTATCTCAAGCCCCCTAAATTTTAACTCCCTAAATATAATAAACCTGAAATTTTTGGAGTACCTTGGAAGAACTTCATTTTGGTTCTCTGTAGGAGAATCCACCTCCATCTCCATGTATAAATGTTCCAATGCAGACTAACCATTATCTTGTTGCTGTTGTTTTTCCTGGACTATTCTGAACCACGCTAGCTTGTCATTCCAAGGTGAGGGGCAAATTCCTATGAGCTAAAATGAGAGATGGAGTGATAAACAAGTTGGAAACATCTGAATTAGAATCTCAACTCCAATCTGAAGACAAAAGCATTTTATGACCTTTGTTACTTAATCTCTCTGAGCCTCAGTTTCTTCTGGGGATAATATCTTTACATAATTTTTGTGAGGAAAGTATTTTAACTATAAATTATAAATTTTGATGTAAATTATTAAAATGGTTATTATTGCTCTCTTCATTATTAGGTTACCAGCATCGCCATAAAATTGATGGATCAAGTGAGTTATGTGAGACTTTGGTAAGAAGTGCAACTTGATTTTTTTTCTCTTATTAACCCTGTGTGTATGTGCTTGCTGCACTCCCTTGCATATAGTCACGGTTTTAAAGTTTTTTATATATACACTCAGAGATAATAAAAACTTGTAACATACCAAAGAGTACCAGTCTAAATAAAGGCCTAACTGCCTATAAAATTTCCTTTTAGACAGTTAAGTCATAGCTAGAAGTTGGCAGCAAGACCATCTGAAAACACTAAAAATCATTTCTGTGATGTTCTCTATGGCCAAAAAAAGAAAGAGTAAAAAAAAAAAAAAAAAAGCTGAAGCTTCCTCAGCTGAGTTAGTTTGCTTTTTGTAAAGCAACTTCACATCTGGACTGATAACTTGTATTCCAAGTTTCAGCCCAATGCCATTTAAACAGCCCAAGCTATAAACCTTTTAAACTTGGGGTTTTATAATAGAAACACTGACAGACCCTTAACTATAGTGCCTCCATAGTAATGAAAGCACAACTATTTCATTATAGCAGTGTCTGGCAGTGCCGCTATAATTAAGAGTCTGTCAGCGTTTCCATTATAAACCCAAATTTTAAGAGCTTTTTAACTCACATTGTTTTAAATCACATTGGGCTGAAACTTGCTGTACAAAATGTCAGACCAGATGTGTGTATGTTCCTTTTTGCTTTATTTACCCAAAATGACAAATAGGTGAAGCTTGTTTTTTTAAATGCTGGACTACTAAAAACATGAATTTAAAAATAATTCCCTAGCTGAAAATAAGTAATTTATTTGGGGGAGGAATAAGGTGAGAATGAGGGGAGGGATTAGATCTGAAAATTATTCAGGCTTTGGTGTTAGTATCTTTACCTGTTAGATAAGATGGTGCTTTTCCCCCATTCAAAGTTATTCAGAAGAGCAGATTTTCACAGAGATGCAAAGCTGTTTTAAAAAATGAATCCACACTCTTGACGCTAGCTTATTGGGATAATACTGTATCATGTAGCATTCTGGAAGCTGATAGAAATACCTTTTGTGATATTGTAATTGTTTAGCTTTAGCCATAGATGGGAGGACAGGTGTGTCCAAGCTCATTACTCTCAGATTTTATATTTAAAAGTACATCCATTCATATTTGTAGACTGCCTGAGCAAAGTACTGATGATTTCTGGAGAAAATGATGCAGCTTAGTGTATGGGCTAGTTAGAGTGCATTGATGTCGTGGTGTATTCTACAAAAGTTATAATAGTGTGTGTCCAATTTATCTAATGGATTGAGCAAGCAGATGGACTGACATTTTTCTACTGACACTGCCTCCAATATAAAATTAAGAGAGCTAGGTTCAGGTGCTAGGAACAAGTGCTAATCTCTAAATAATAAGAACCCTTTCTATTTGTATAACACTTTACTCTTTTCAAAGGACTTTGATTCTTATATCAATACTATGAGATAAATAAGGCAATTGTTTTCATTATCTTATCATTTTACTGAGAAAGTAAGGTGACTTGGCTACAGTCACACAAAAGTAGCAGGTGTTTATTTATTTATTTTTTTAATCATGCTCCTGCTAGAGTCCTTACAAGAAAATTAGAAACCCAATGCAAAAACAAACAACAACAAAGAACCCAAAAAGTATCCAAAGCAGATTATGTTTTTGATCTTCGGAGGAATACTAAGGTTTTATAGACTAGCTCATACTTTCCCATACATCTCATACACCCTTCTCCCACCCCAACGCGACTTAGGGGACAGTTTGAAGCTATGATTCTATTTCCTTCAGCTTTTCCCTTTGCTGTTAACATTTCCATTCATTTTTGTGATCTGCTGTGTTAAGTTGTTACAAGGAAGTCCTCACCCGGGTCTGGTTTGCTCACTCTCAGGGTCCTACATAATGACAATCAGAACTGCAGACTCCTAGGAACAATGTGAGGAAGAAGACAACATAGCCCAGAGTTGAAGGAAGGTAGATTTCAGGATGGGAGCAGCATGGGAGGGCTGCAACCCTTCCTCTTTTTCCTTTGTCATGTTTCAGTTCCTTTCAACATGAGGATGTTCTTCTCACCCTGCCCCAACCCTATCCATCTTTCCCCCCTCCTGTCTTAAATTTCATTTGCATTTACATTAATAACTCCACTCCTACCCTTTCCTACCCCCCAAATCCTACACACAAACTCTCCCAGGAACCTCAAAAAGTGTTCCCAAGGTAGATAAAGATAAAGGTAAAGCATCTTTTTAAAGAAAATGATTTCAAGTTATTATCTCCCAGATATGAGAGATGAAGGAGGGGGAAGGGAGAGGCAGGGACCGATTGTTTCAATGTATGTATTTATTTTTTAGTCAATAAAGGTCCCCCCCCCCAAGTCAGACAATGAATATTTTATTTTAGTCTTATAATTTCCATCGAGACAGACCTTTTAACCCTTTCGCCTCCAGCTGAGCTCCAGTCCCCAGCGCCAGGCAGTCCTTCCCACTAGGACCAGGGAACTGTATTAAGCTCACTTTCAGGAGCTGTTTGTTGACCACATTCACGTTCTGAGCCCTGAAGCTAAAAGCACTTTACACCATAAAATAAAAGCACTGTCTTTTTTTCTAAAAGGTTACGTCTGGAGGCCACGATGCTCATACTTCATACAGAAAACTACTGAAAGGACTATGAAATCCTCTATGATTTACGCTCTCTCACTGCATTAGGGTATAGATCTACTCAGCTCTAAAAATACGATGGAGTTTCTAACCGACGTGAATATATGTGCATTATTTCAGAAAGTCTGTTAGAAAACTTGTCAACACATTATAAAGCATAAACCAGAACTTGGCTATTAAATACGGAGATCAGAGGCAGAATATATACTGCAGGAAGTCCTGGGAAAAGTCTCCCCCATTGGAGGGGGGGGGAGAGGAAGGACTATTAGCAAAGAGTTTATACACAGTATATATCGAAGGTTTAGAAAGAGCCCACGGACCATAATTACAACATAAATGGAATCAGCAAAGGCTTTACAACCCTAAACGCAGTTAACTGGACTGCCAGAAAATAATTTTAATATTGTCATAATTTATTACTCTCCAAAAGCCACTTTAAGAACGGTAAATATACTTATTGTGTATCCAAGTGTGCTTTTTAAGCTGCTTTTTCAATCCCCCTTTACAAAACACCTGCATCATTCATCTATGCTTATATTAAAAAAAAATCTCTTAAAAGACCTTTTTTTAAAAAAAGCCACCCCCCCACAAAATATCCCCTTACCCCCACCCTTGAAAGGTTAAATGAACTTCACGTAAAGTGGGGGAGGAGGCAGCGGGGATGGTAAAGAAGGAGAATGTAGCACTCGTGGGGCATGGATCAGATGCCAATACAGTCATGATAATAATCCAGACGGCATGAAATATGGCTTTAAGGGGAGGGAGGGGAGAGTTTCCATTTAATTCCGGGCATTTTATGATGGCGAAATTAAATATATGTTAATGGTGGAAACGTTACTGGTTGCCTCTCCACTGACACACACGAAAAGCAGCTGCAAAAAAATTGGCTTTTTAATGTATGTTTTAAGATGTGGTTTAGGAAGTAACCTCCTGGAATCTCAAACAAGTGCAGTAATAAAGCAGACCTACTTGTAACTAAGTGCTTAATTTCCTATGATTTTTTTAAGAAAATCAATAAAATGTTGCCAGTTATTTATTGGAAATAACCACAGATAGATGCCCTGATATGTGCTAGCTTTAGAGAGCGTACAATTGTGTAATGAATTGTAATTCAGAAGACTGTTAAATGTGAACCACAGAACCTTTCAGAGGTAATAGTCATTACTTTTTACACTACATCCAGCCCTGAAAAGCTTTATATACGCCATTATAGATAAATCATATATATTTCCATGATACACAGACACCTACTTATATACCTTCTGTATATATGGACTTTTATGGACAGATGGTTACAATATTCAAATATGAAAATCCTGGGTTCTAAAAAAAGAGACAGTTTGCTTTTGTTACCTAAAATGGTTTTTATTGTATTTATTGCATTTATTTAAAAGAAATACTCAGTTGCACTTCACCCCCCCTCCCTTTTTTCCCCTTCTTCAACGCATTCCCCTTCTTCCGCCACCCCTCACTCAAGCAATGACATTCATTTGTTAGCTCAAAGGCTGTTTTATAAAGAACAAGACAAAAATAGATAGTAGTGTAAGATAGATGCTGACCTGCTCTGAAGAGCCCATGAAAAAGAGGAAAATCATATCAGGTACATGCTACAGAGCTTTACTGCAAATGATTTCTTCCTGCTGCTTAACAGGATTTGAGGAATATTCCCCCTTCTCAGAGTAGAGGGAAACACACACACACACACACACACACACATGCACGCACAACAAACCGCACACAGACAATCCCCACTCCTCCCATTCCACAACTCTCCTATTACTGAACATCAAAAACCTTTTCTTCTCTCCGAGGCTTCACGAAAGCCACCTCGGAATAGGAAGTCAATCATTTTGAATAGGTTTAAAACTTTAGGAAGATGACACCCGCATAAACAGCAGCATGCAAGCAGACGAGACTGAAAGGTACAGATGCGCGCGCGTGCATATTGTGTGTGTGTGTGTGTGCGCGCGCGCGCGCATGTGTGTGTATGTATGTGTGTGTGCGTCCTTGCGCGCGGGCGCGCAGCTCAGCCAGGGGGTGGTAGAAGCTGGAGAAGGACCAGATTTAGGAAAGGTTTAAAAAAAAAAAAAAGAAAAGAAAAGAAAAGTCCACAAAGCATTTCACTTTACATGGCCCATCCCCCTTAGGATTTAGGAATGTAATGGTTAGAAGAAAATAGGGGCCTTGCTGTGAGCCTTGAGGGAAGGGGAGGAAAAAGCTCCTCATTCATTCAGGGTCCACACTTCCCTTCCCCTGCAGCTTTTCCTTCAGTTGGCTCCCACCTTCCCCTAACTCCTCACCCAATACAGGTCCTCGGCCTGTTGTTGCTTCACTCTATTACTCCCTCTTCTTCCCCCCCTCCCACTTCCTTTTTTTTTGGGGGGGGGGATAGGCAGAGGAACGTTTGGCGGCTGGGTGCCATTGCAAGGGAGAGGAGAGGTGAGACGACTTTGCAGGCACGTTTCAGAATAAACTTTCCAATCGTAGGGGGTGCTGTTGCTGTACATTTTACGTAAAACTGAAAGTATCCCACGCCAGAGAGAAGCACGCTTTTTGACAGCGGTGGCGGCAGTAGCTGCCGCCGCCAGCAGCAGTGTATGAGAGTGTGTGAGTGTGTGTATGTGTGTGTGTGTGTGTGTCCGCGCGCGCACACGCACACTCACGCGCATTAAAGAGACAGGGGCTCATTTCCAACAAGTATCTCCTAATTTCTAAGTTTCAGCAAGAGAAAAAAAAATGTAAAAAAGGAGAAAGGGAAGATATTTGAGCTGTATGCTTTGGGGATGCAGTGGGGGCAGGGGAGGAATGCACGCTTTTGGGAAGGGGGCTGAGTTTCTGCAAGGCTGGCAACCACTTTTCTTTTCTTCCCTGCTGCTTTTGTGAGCAAACTGTGAGATTCCTATTACCCATTTTCTGTCCCTTTCTCTTTTCTCTCCCTGGGTAACGTCATTAATATAGCTTTTTTTCTTAGTCACGGCTTAGCTTCTCTTTTCTCGTGCTACATTCATTCATTGGTTCATTCATTCTTTCTCTGACTCTTTCTCCCTTCTTCCTCTTCCCCACTCTGTTTTTAAGTGAGGAAGACGTCCTTACCTTCTTTCCCGATCCATCCCCACAACAGACCCATTTCTCGCCACTCCTTTCAGTGGCTCTAGATGGGTCATCCTTCATTTAAAAAAAAAAATGAAGGTAACCGTTTTGGGGGAGTAGCTGGCACTCACACGAACACACATACAAAGGCCCCCTCCTCCCTCGCTTCTTTCCTCCTCCCTCCCCACCCCCCACCCCCAGCTGGTACCTTAC
>JAJPUD010011538.1:12500-24703 GCA_023553655.1 Myrmecobius fasciatus
TTTCCTTGGCGGGGGAGGGATGGATGTATATGTTGGGGGGAGGGAGGGGAAGAGCGTGTGGCTGCGAACCGGAAAATTCCCCTCTCCCTTTTTCCTCATTTCTTTGTTCTTAATTTTGGCTTTCAAAAATAAGACGATTTTTGCTAGAATCTTTGCAAATTACGCATAGAGAAAGGTGAAGATAAAAAATATAAGCATTGCAAAGTAGAGGGTTGATTTTTTTTTTTTTTTTTGAGTGGAGATGGTAACAGAGAGGAAAGGAAAAACCGAGCTTTAGAAAGCGCGCTTTTCCTTTGCTGTCCTCCCTGAGGCTGAAAGCAACGGAACGATTTCCTGATTTCCTCCGAAGGAGGACCGGGGTTTGGCAAGTTTGCACTTGGTGTCTAGCTAGATTTCTCCATCCCCTTCTCCCAATCCCTTGACTGGTAGCATACACTCTCCCGGCCCGGGAGCTCGCCTTGCCTGGCCTTGCTGCTGCTGCTGAGGCTGTTGTAAGAGATGCATTCGCTGCTCTCCTCGAATGCATACCCTCCTCCCCCGAGTTCCTACCTCCCAGCCTGGGGATCATAACAACAATAGTAATAGTCATCATCATCACAACAGTAATGCCACCAGCGTGATTAATAATGAATAACCAGACTAGCAACGCGCGCGCACACGCACCAAATTGCAGAAGGAAATTCATTGCAAAGCTCCCCCAAAGCGGATCAGTAAAAGAGGTGTGAGTGAGCGTGTATGTTGTAAATAATATATATATATGTATATATATATATATATATATACATACATATATATATAGTGACTTGAGGCAAAGGAAGGAAGTTAGAGTGTATGTGTGTGTGTGTACACACACACACACACACACACACACACACACATATATTTAATGATTCTCTTTGCTCCAGCTTCTTCCTAACCTCCGTCCTCTTTTCACAGACTAACAGCCAAGCTGTAGATAGCTCTAGCCCGTTGCGTTTTCGGGCTGAATGGTGCTGGGTTGGAATCGGGGTTTTGAGGCAGTAGCAGCCCCAAGTTCACCCGTTCTCCGTGCGCTCCTCCCCCCCTTTCCCCTTTCAACCGAACGGGAAAGAGACTGAGAAGCATTTGCACGTGTTCGCTGCGAGCGCTGCTCGTTGCTCGGGAGCCTGCCGCTTTGCACGCAGCTCGCATTGTGCCTAGCAGACAGTCAGTTGCCCTTCCAACTTCACTTTACGTAGAGTGCCTCTCCAGCTGTCCCCTCTTCCATTTTGCCCACCTTTAGCCCCTTCTGTCCCCTACCTCAGTCTGCCTCCTTTTCTTTTGCTTTTATTTCTTGGACTTTACCTTTCTTTAAAAAGCCAATTATTTCCAGCCTCCATTCTTTCCCCCCCTTACCCTGACAATCAGAGATGCACTTGGAAAGCAAACTTGAAGAAGGCATGTCTCCCCCCCCCACTCCTTTCCAACCACCAGTCCTCTGCTTTTCCCCTCCCCCACTCTTCCGTCTCTCTCATTCCCCCTCAGCTTCCCTCCCTATTTCCCTATTTTTCTTTTCTTCTCTTTTTACTCTTCGCAAATGAAAGAGAAGGGAGAGACCGGCTGAATCTGTTACAGAGGCATTTAGATATCTCTTGTCTTGTCTTGCTGTGTGAATATTGAAACATTTTATTTTCCACTTCTCCTTTCACGTGAAGGGAGAATTGGTTGTTAATTTTATTTCTTGCTATCTCTTCAGAGCTCATCTAGAACTCCCTCCCCCTCCTCAGACCCAAGTTTATGGGGGTGGGTAGGGTGAAGGAGGGTTGGAAAATGGAGTGGGGGGAGGGTGTAAAATGGCTGAGATTAGGAATGTTTTTAGGGGAAGAGAAATTTGCATTAAAATACAGAGAAATTATCTGATGCCCAGAAAGGAAATGTTGATTGCCACTGAGAAAAGATGTCAATGCAAATCAGTGGCTAAACCAAGAGAATCGTATTTTCCTATTTCCTTTGTGCAGCATTCTGTCTGATTTTTTAAAATAATAACAGCAATAATACAAACACGTTTTGCTATTTCTCGGTATATCTCTAGTCAAATGTTTTGCAAGGAACACGGTGTTAAACGTATTTCATACATTAGGATATAATTCTTGTTAATTAGCAATAATTTACGTTAAGAGCATAGAAAATGTTGAGGTTACAGGTTTTATATCTGTACATTTGATCATCTTGTTATTTTCAAGAACTTTGCCTCCTATAAAATTAATTAGGTGAAATGTGGAGGTGTAATCAGCAACCTCTGAATTACCACTTCATTTCCTGGTTTTGATTGTAAATCAGCTCAGTCACTACATGTAGGAGACTTTAACCAAGTCTGTTTTTATGTAGTATTACCTATAACTATTTGAAATCTAGAAGATATTTTATTTTAGTGCCAAATAGAATCTCCAATTTCATAAGTCAATCAGGGCCTGGGAATTAAAAAAAAAATCTTTAATGGAATATTTTTGGCCAAGATTCCAGGTACTAATGATTTTAATATGTAAATATTTTACAGTGTTTTTTTTTTTCCTTCTGGCTTTAGAGCTTATAACTTGTAATTAATATTTAACAAAAAGATACATTTATCTATGTTAAAATAATAATTCCTTTATTTAGACCGGAAGAATCTTGGAAAATGATTTTCCTATTCAATTAAATTACTTTTTTTTTTCTAAATGCAAACAAATGTTCTCAAATAAAGTAACAGTAAGTTACAACATAAAAAGCCCTTATGTTTATTTTTTTCTGCTCTAAAACAGTGTACAAGTCTATTGTGTGTTTACTTTTTGGTCAGTAAGTTGAGAAAAGAAACTTGGATGCTAAAATTGTTGTCTTTATTAACAGTAATATAACCTTCATATTCCTGTGGTTGACCTTATGTTAAATTAGGAGTAGGACTGGAGGCTTGAAATTATGGAATCTATCACTGTGTCCTACTTGGAGCTCAGGTGCACTTAGGTAGTGCTCTCTCAATATTATTTTACCCAGCACATCTGGGAGCTACTCCAGATCTTCCCCCTCAATATTCAGTCTAGGTAGGGTTGAAATAAATTTAACCTGAGTTCACTGGATTTTTGCACTTTATCAAAATCTGTTCCAATATTCTACAGTCAAATTAAAATCTATTTTTTGATTCTCTGTGGCTTTAAGTTCATTAAATGTGAAATTGGCAGCTTGCTAAAGAAGGTCAGACTGATTAACTGTTTGAGAGTTGTACATATTCTGCTCCCTTTCATTAACTGACAGTGTTTGGGATGGGTTTTGCATTTTGTAATGCAGTTTGTTTTTGTTGTAAAGTAAGCATTGTGTTTCATGAGCAGAAACATAGCAACCCCTTTCTCCCCCTTGCAAGGTTAAAATGATAGAAGCTATTCTACTAGGTGCCAAGATATTTCAGGGCAAAGTTTAAAAGGGGGGGGGAGGTGAGCAGTAAGCATGTCTTTCATGCCTACCTTGTTATACCATCCACTGGTGATTGTGTGCAGAAATAGCTCCATAATGAAGCATTTTGGAGCTCATTCAGAAAATTAGTCAACTTGGACAACATTAGAAGTATTTCAAGTTTAAAGAAAGGACTTCTCAGCGTTGTTATGAAATGTGGCATTCAGTTGACCATACTGATTTTTCTATCATGAGGGCCACCAAGCACAAACACGTTTAGAATATTTTAGGCATTCCTTTCTTCAGAATGGAAGGGGGAAAAAAGACTAGTTGGCTTATTTCCTTAAGTAGTCAAAAGTATCCTATTTAGCTAATGTGTCTAAGAAGAATTACCAGTGAATTTGCTTTAAAAAAAAATTGTGGCATAGTTTAAAGTGAGGGCCTGGCAGTGTGAATTGTGCTGTATTATGATTATTTATTTAGATGATTTAGCAAGTAAATGTTATCTTTCTTAGGACCACCGAGTAAATGTAGCACTTTTTTGCTATTTGAGGTACCAGCCTTACATTCTATGGAAATATATCTATCTAGATATAATTAAGTATGTTTGCATTCTTTCACAGAAAGGTGTGTGTTACTATGGACTAACCAATTTTGTACTTGGGAAGTTTAGAAATCAAATCATTGATTTAGGGGAAAAGAAACACATTTACTTTTTGTCTACAACAATGTTACTATATTCTTTTTTTCCTTTTCTTTCTTTCTTTCTTTTTTTTTTTTTTTGGTAGATGTTAAATAATTCTTACCCCACAACATTAACCATTCATTTTCAAATCCCATTTGATTAAAACTTCCAAACCAGGCAAGTTTGTAGTACATGTTTTGTGTAGTCCTGCACGTTAGGCAGTTTCCTTAAAAATATGAAGAGCAGCCTCTTTGATAAATTCATTTTCTTGTGGATATCAACATTCTCATACATTTTATATGCTATCTTTTTTTTTCCCCTTTTAAAACCTAGAGACATTTAACATAATGCAGAGGGGTTAGATTTAGGATTGAAGAATTGATTTCCTTCCCTTTTCTTCTGTTTTCTAATACCTGTGCTTTATGTTTTCCAAACTGCAGCCGAACCTCTTGAAGCCATTCTTACGGATGATGAACCAGACCACGGCACGTTGGGAGCGCCAGAAGGGGACCATGACCTTCTCACCTGTGGGCAATGCCAGATGAACTTCCCATTGGGGGACATTCTCATTTTTATTGAGCACAAAAGGAAACAATGCAATGGCAGTCTCTGCTTAGAGAAAGCTGTGGATAAGCCACCCTCACCTTCACCAGTCGAGATGAAAAAGGCATCCAATCCTGTGGAGGTTGGCATCCAGGTCACGCCAGAAGATGACGATTGTTTATCAACGTCATCTAGAGGAATTTGCCCCAAACAGGAACATATAGCAGGTAAATCAGAAGCAAGGAGAAAAGCTGTTTGCATGTTTTCTTTCAGTCTGCATTAGGGTTTATAACTAAGCACTAAGGAGTGGTGGAGTGTTTTATGTATCTCTCCATTTAACTGTCCACAGTATCCCTGTAATGTCGATCCTGTTGCTAACATTCAGAAGACAGAAAAATAAATATCTTCCATACCACCAAATAAGATGTAGGCTACACACACACACACACACACACACACACACACACTCACACACTCACTCCCTACCCCTTCCTGCCCTATGGATCTGTTCCGACTCCCATCCCTCCCCCCCCCGTTTTTTAAATTCATTTTGTAAGGGATGGTTCCTCATCTTGTTCCTGATATACCAAGCTCAATTTCTAGTGTCCACCATTTTCCATTTTGATGTCATGTTTAGGATAAAGTAATTACATGGGCTTTTATGTGTCACCTAATGATCCTAGTGCTTTAAAATCCTTTAAAAGGATACCCAAGGGGAAAGACTAGGACTAGGCTTTTCTAAACTGGAGATGGTTTGGCAGGACGGTTGGAGGGGTAGGGAAAGAGTTAACAGAGCTCCGGGGCTACCCTTGGATCCATATTGGCTGTCAGCAGTATGGGGCTGTAATTAAACACAGCCCGGTGGCAGGGATGACACTGCGACCTTGACTTTAAGATGCCATTTTCCACTGGCCAGGCCAGAGTAGAGAGGGCACTTTCTGAAGCGCACAGACATGCTTATTCGAAAAGTTTAAGGGCATGTTGGAAATTTCAAAAGGTTGGTTTGACAGGAAAGGCTGCTCTCTGCAGCCTGCCTCCTCAGCTAAATGATAAATGCTTCTCTGTACTCTCTCTTGTCTCTGATGTGGTTTTGACAGATGTATCTTGATTTTGTTTGTGGTTTACACAACCACATGTCACCCTTACAAATGTCCAGCCCAGAGTTTCACTGTTCTAATATGATATAAAAATTCCATAAAAAAATACATGTATAGATTCAGTAGTGCCCTTTTCCTTAGCTAATTTTAACTACAAGGCACCTGGATGTGTTGAGTTTCTAAGGAGTTGAGAGAGGAAGAAGGAATTAAATATAGGATAGATTAAATTTCCCTCATCTAGGTGAGAAAGAGGAGCCCCCTTATGGGTAGATTCCTAATCTGTTAAGATGCCCCTTAAAACATTTTTTATGGAACTCCAGTGGTTTAACATATAAACCAAGTGAATGGATGATCTGGCAAGATAGAAAGGTAATTTCCACCAATAGAGCCTTCTTCTCCATCTTTCCCCATAGGCAAAGGGAAGAGAAGGGTTGGCTGTTTGAGAGAAGGCAGTGCATGTAATCATCTGATACACTGGAGCTTGTCTCTCTGACTTGGTTTGGCCACAGAGTTGAACCATAATAGTTCAGTGGGCCTTAGGGGATTAAATGTCATATTTCTCTCTTCCCCCTGGAATCTAATCATTAAAATCAAACTTGGCATTTGTATTTTTTTTCTTTTTTTTTATAATGCTCACAGTAATAACATTCAGATTTTTTCCCCCTTCAGTTAAATGAAGGCTCTGCTACCAGTAAAGCTGAATTTGGAAAGTTTTTTTTTTTCCCCTGTCCAATTTATGTGAGATGTAAGTTAAAGTAGTTTTTTTTAATTTTTTTTTTGTTTTTTTTCCTAGCGTAGTACGTGGCAGTGACCATTTCCATGTGCTGTCTGTGATTTAAAGGAAAATGAACAGAAGTGTAAGGCATGATTAATGAAGCAGGAGCTAGTGGAAAGGGATTTGTAGTCTTTGGAGATGCAAAGCCATGCTAAATCACCAAATATGGAGTAACACTTGCGTGATGTAACATCGTATTTACATATTGAACTGCTCTGTTTAAAAGACAAAACACAGTATCTGTCAAGCAAGAATTAAAACCACACTCCTCACCATGGTCCCAAATAAGTTGTTCAGATTCAGACCCAGCTCTAAAATTCTAGGATTGTGTTTGTGAAGGAGTGATACAGGAACTAGGAGAAAGTGCTATAGTTTAAAATTGTACTGGTATATGTGTGAGTCTGAGAAATGGGCTTGTGAATAATGTGACAATTGGGAATAGTGTAGTTTTTATTTTGGTGGTTGTCATAAAGGTTCTAGGAAGTTATTGTTATCATTATTGCTAAAGATAAGTTACAATATCTATGCAGTAGAGAGGGAGGGAGGAAAAATTGCTAGATGTTTACATTTTTATAGGTGATTAAAAATGAATCTAATGCTAATAGATTTCATAAGTAGAGACAATATCTTGGGTATTATATAGATACATAATTGAGGTGAGCCAAGTGAAGGTAAAGCTTTCATGCACTGATAATTTGCAAGTCTGTGATTCTTTTCTTTGTATTTAATCACCTTTCCCCACCCTGGCATCACTGAACATAAACAGTTTGGGCAGATCTCAAAGCAGTTGTCAGTAGCTAGAATCATGGCTTCTAATAACTGAGATTAATGAATGAGTAGTGTCCTATGGTGAAATTAGCATTCCAGTCCATTGAGGACAATATGGCTCTACGTACGTGGGGTGCCCCTGAAGCAAAGTTTGGGAAGACAGTTATATACTTTCAAATACATTTCTCTAAAGCACATGATTTCATAGCTTCTTTTCATTTCATGACCAGGAAAGAATGGATCCTAGTAATCATTCACAAGATATTTAAATATGCCATTTGAAAAGAGAGGAAAAGCAATACTGTCTTATTAGGAAAGGAACCCGACAAATTGCTAGAAGAATGTGTTTGGTAACCACATAAAAAGGTAGTCAGCGAAGTGGGTTTTATTAGTGTTCTAAGTTGAATTTGGATACAGTGAATCTGGAAGTAAGCTGAAATGTAAGACTAAAAGACTGTCTTACTGAAGAAAATAAAGCTTGGGGCTCAGAATAAGGCAAAATCGATTTAAATCTGCAGCAAAATAATGCACATTTTAATTGTGCATGAGTCTTTCAAAATAAATGTTTCCTAGGGAGAATGCTTGTAATTGTCAGATAAATGGATGAGCATAACATCAGCATATACATGTATATATGTTAATTCATAAATATATATTGTTAAATTGAATTTTTTCAAATGCATTGAGTTATTATTTAAAATTTGTTGTATCGACCTATTATCATAGCAGAAATGTCAGAAGTTGAACAGAAAATTAATGTTATGTTGAGTAGGCCTGTTGAGGCAGCTTTCATCAATAGGTATGCCAAATATTTATCACCAGGTACCAGCAGCTCTGAGTTTGTAGCTAGGTTTAGAAGGGTTTGTTTTTTCAGTGTCATATTTTACAATGGAGGAAAATATTAACTAAAGTACCTAGAGATCACTGAATATAAAACTGCTGTTCACTTATTGAAAAGGCTAAAAAATATTTACAGTCCCATGGTGTCAGATTTAGGGTTTGGAATTTGTTGAATATAGAAAAATCTATAAACTGGGGATAGTTTTGTGAAAAGGGAGGAATGAAGTAAAGGGAGACTGGCTATAGGCATCCAGTTGGACTATTATATCATTTTCTATTTATTAATGGCCATATATTTGTACCTGTGATTTTTTTTAAAAAATTGTTTAAGATAGTACAAATCAAATCTATGTAAAGAAATATGAATCCCACACCTTTATCCAGAGAGAAATAATAATAATCCCCAAATAAAATAAAATAAAAGAGCTTATTACTTAAAAGGTAAAGCAAATATAAAAGTGCTTACATTTTTTTGGAATTCACAAAATGAAAAAAAAAGTATTTCTTTTGTACCTTTTTGAATTTTTACTAGCTCAAACTGGACTGAGAGATGTATCTATGCATTTATGGTATAATTATAAATAAGACTCTAAATTACAGTGGCCTATTATTTCTATCTTCATTGTTCTTTATTTGGTTCTGGATGGAAATTATTGACACATATGAAGTAGTTTGTATTGCATCAAAAAAACAACCAGCCAATATAGCACTCTGCTACTGAAAATCCCAGTTGAATCTAATATCACAAATCTAGTGAATATTTTCCCCTTAAATATCTACCAGTCCTTATCAAAAAATAATTCTGGTAAACCAGTTATCAATTTGTGAGGCTACTATCCAAAGGCTCCTGGTCATGAGCCTGTGAGTCCTACATACAAGCTGTATTTGTAAATAAGACAGAGAAAGGTTGTGAACCTGCAGCTTGGGTGTTTTGTCAAAGTACAATGTCAGAGAAACTCTTTCTAAGACAAATTGTAAATAGAACTGTCACAGTGATTGCATGATTGAGCTGCAGAAGTGTCTTACAATTGTTGGCATTGTCAGAGGACTTTTGAAAGCTTAATTAAACACAGTGGCCTGTATGGCTGCTAAATTTACTTTGGGAAAGGGGGAAAAATGCTAAAATGTAGGCGATCCAAAAGTTCTTCAGATGTTACCCTTTTGGTGACACATAAAAGATGCATTGTTCATTTTCCTAGTAGCCTTTTATAAATAATAGTTTTGAGAATTGGGCCACGTGATATGAAGATCATCCTGTGTATGATGTGGGGATTGTGTTAGTTTTTCTATCTCCTGCTGTTACAGATAGTTAATGTAAAAATGGCCTTTTATTGGAAACACAAATATGTATTCACTTCAAGAACAGGAGCAGAGGGGGGAGAAAGTTTCCTCATTCTGTGTCTTTTCTGTGAAAGCATAAAAAAAAAAAAATCTGTAATTTTAAAAAATCACGCCATTCTCGACTGCCTTGCAAGTTGTGCCTTTTACTTTAAGAGATCTGAAATAGATTTCCCACACCTTTCTCTTGGGAATGTGACATTAGATTGTGGGAGCTGGACATGTGCTACAATGGAACTGGGTTCAAAATATGCTTCTGCAAATGTGGGTTAGGACAGTAGGCTATCAACTCAGAGTAGGTGCATAATATGATATGTTTTTGAGCCCTTGAATATCTTTCCTTTCCCGTGTTGCCTTGATATCATTTCACTCTGAACTCTGAGGATTAAATTTGGAGATTTGGAATAAACAAGAAACAAATTCATAGGAAGGCAGGTAGATTTATGTCAAGATTTCTATACTTTCTGAATGGAAATTGCTTATAGAAGCAACTAGGTTTATGCTGACAGTCCTTACTTGTGTGAAAGTGAAATTCAGAAACTCTGGATTATCTCTGGAAAAAAAAAAAAAAAGTTGAACCTAGGTAGAAATCACAGCTAGGGAGACTCACAAGATTTCGTCATTCAGCATAAATTTAATCTACATTTGTTGGTCTGTTCACACCCTTTGTTACACAAAGAAATCATTTGACAAAATTCACCCCAAGCGCAAGTCTGTTTTTATATACAGTAGTACCAGCTCTCTGCAATAGAAAGCACTTAGCATCAAGCTGGACATAACCTGGCATTTTGCCACACTTTAAGCATGAGATCTAATCACTAAGGATCTTTAGTACCTTTCTACTTGTTCGGATTTCATTTGGGTCGTGGCTATGTCAGCAGTGTTGTTATTACAGGGATTTAAAAATATTTTTAACTTAGTTGATATTTTTCAGCAGAGTATTTTAAATTAAGAAGATTTTTATTTTATGTGGCAGTTTGGGGAAGGGAACGCATTACTAAAAGTTCGTTAAAATATGCCTATACATAGAATTTAATCAATGCTGACGTATTTTTATTTGCATTACAATAAAAAATTCACTGTATGCTTTCTTGGGGTTTGTTGGGGAATATGAAATCCTCTTAAATATAAGCATATTTAATTTGCATCCATCTATCTTTCCTTACAAGGTCTATGGAGCAGTGGTCAATTTCACCAAATTTACTTTTGTAATTTGTCGGGTAGTTTCTTAGACAATGGCCTAATTAATTTCATCACAAATCATATTACTGCCACAGGAGTCATTTTCTGTCACAAACTTAATTTCTAGGAAATGCAACCTGACGAATACGAGCTTTAAGCTCTCAACATGTGCTTCTGGAGACCAAAGGCAGATTTGAAATAAAAATATGTCAGTATGCATGATGCCAAACTCAATTTGAAGCCAGTAAACATCATACTGTATTTCTAATCAGCTTTAAGATGTAACATATTCTATATTGGGTTCCCTGGAATTTGTTTCCTAGCCTTTACTGGCCAGCTGCACTCACTGTGCATTTTTAAAACATTTCAGAGAAGGCTTTTGCTGTTCTTAGCAGGGTTAGTAACTTGGTGTCTGTTGCTTAGCTCATTCGTCATTCTGAGATGGCATTGAGTTAGGTTGGCAAGGGAAAGATTTGAGGTGTGGGGTGTGGTGAGGTCACTTCTGATCCCAGCAGGGAATTGGTGTTCTTCATTTGCCTTTACAATAGGAGTACAGTTACTGTACCTTGGAGCGGCTCTCAGGTGCGAGCTCAGATGGGCGCATGTAAATGTCCTGTCAGTTGCAACACAGGAATATTAATGTTTCTTCCACCACCACACTATAATAAAGCTGTACACAGCAAGCTTAATATGCAGCTAGTCTGGGGAATTGTATAAAACTTAGATAGCCTAGTGTGAATGACAGCAATGTAAAAATGTTCAGTGTGCCACACTCTCAGTTCTAGTCTCCTTTGATCTAAGGCAAAATGAAAACATCATCTTTTTTCCCCTCTTAGAATTGTCTCCGTACACCTTCCCTCCCCCCACCATTTTTTTGTGTGTTCTGGGATGATGAAATGCAACATTATTTGTCACACATGATTCAGTCCATTCATTTGATTATTTTAAATTGTATGTATATTATAAGTCCCCTTTTTCTTTTCCTCTTAAATGTATCTGATTTGAACAAAGGAAATACAATAAATATTTGTGGTGAATTACAACATTCTCTTTCCCCCTACTTAAAAATCAAGCAAACAAACAAACACAAAAATCCATACAGGACAAATCCAGTACTGATCTGGGGCTTTTCTGATTCATTTGTGCCTCCTTACAAACTCACAATTGGAACTCCATTAAAATATCTTACCATTATATTTTTGAGCCCACTGCTTGAGGTTTTAAAGAGGATTTCATAATGTGTTCATTTAACAGAATCAACAGCTGTCAGAACCAGTTGTGGTAAATCCACAAAATGTACAAAGAAAAAATACACACATTTCCTGAAACAAAACACTTGGAAAAAAAAATTAGCTGCCAAGAACTGATGGATTAGAAGTTTGCAGACAGGGAACTAAAGTGTTTCATCTCTTTACTCACCCTAGAGACTGAGCTGAACCTATCTGATGCAATGATGCTGGAAGTTTTACCTGAACAGGTTGCTGCTATAAGTCAGGATAAATCTACACCTGATGTGTACATATAAATTAGTTAATGCTTGACCTCTCTTTCTTTCTTTCTTTCTTTCTTTCTTTCTTTCTTTCTTTCTTTCTTT
>JAJPUD010011538.1:24803-54060 GCA_023553655.1 Myrmecobius fasciatus
TCTTTCTTTCTTTCTTTCTTTCTTTCTTTCTTTCTTCTTTCTTTCTTTCTTCTCTCTCTCTCTTTCTCTCTCTGTCTCTCTCTCTCCCCTCTCTTCCTTTTCTCTCCTCTCCTCTCTCCCCCACTTTCCTTCTTCCTTCCCTTTTAGATAGACTGATAAAATAATAGGCTCCTAGATGGATAAACAACAAATTATATCCACATAAAGGTGAGATGATCAGGTTTGAATTTCCTGTGAAAGTCAATGGTGAGAAGGAACCTTTATCAAACCTTCCTTCAGGTAGGCGTTGGCAGAATGTTATTCAGACCTGAATCAGGCTCAGTCAGTGAATTCCCAGTGGAAACCTCGAGCATGTATGTTGATGAAGGGGATACCTAGGGACCTTTGGTCAGTCACAATGAGTTTTTGTTTGTATCCTTAGTGTTCTTAACATCCATGATGAACAATTACACCTACAATTTGATTTTAGTTTTAGATAGAGTCCAGTCTGCTGATTAAAAACTCTCATTAAATATAAAGAATAGAATTATTATAGAGCTTGAGAATATGATTAAAAACACACACAAACATAGATGGTTGTTGTGGTTTGCCTTCCTTTTTTCTTTTTAAAGTTCCTAAAAAAACAAATTAAATTTCCATCAAGCACCAGGATATTTTAATTTATTTTCATCAATGACTCATATTCTTGATAAGTAATGATGTCAAAAAGCCACCCCAAAATCACATCTGTTAATTTTTAGAGAGAAGGAGTAGCCTGGACCAGCTCTTAATACCCACCCACAGCTGGATTGTCAAACCCGACACTATCAGGTCTGTATGCCTTTGGGGTTTCTCCATGGGCAAAATTTTTTTTAAAAAATAGAGACATGCATGTATTTTTACACGATGTAAGGCACGTTCTATTGCTATTATTGGGATTTATGTGATGGATATATATTTGGGGGGATCTGTCAGAGTAATCTGTTTGTAGTTGAATAAGCCCCCCCCCCATCCACCTAGTTCACAGTTGGGAAAATTAATAAAAAAAATTAACAATAAGAAATTTTAAGGCTCTTGAGTTTCTCCTTCTCCTGCACCCCTATCTCACCCCAAGATAAAAACTGTTCTTTATCATTCAAAAGAAAACATTGACTACTGAAGAACGATATAAAGTCCGAATTTTTTTTTATAATAAACCATAACCTTCCCATGTTATGTTTTTATTATGTTAAGGGAAAAATCAATAAGGAAAATTTTAATTCTGATAAAGATACTCTTGGATCTTTGAAAACAACTGCTGTCCTTTTAACTAAAACATTTGAGGCGCTTCAAAGACTATGTATTTCTTCTGATCTTGGAGCTGTGTGACTGGTAGGAGGAGAGAAAAAAAATCTTATTCTACATACAAGTGGATTGCTTAACAAGTCAGCACAGACACATACTTGTTTGTACAATAGAGATAAAAATTCCTGTATAAAAATAATGCAGTTGCTGACAGCAGGCATTGTGACTGGGTCTGTCTCTTTTGTGCTGGTCCAAAGCCTTGGTCCATCCTTCTCTTCTCTCTGCTCAGGGCAGTCTGTCTCTATTGCTTGCTGAATACTGGCAATAAGTTAATTGCTGTGTGTGTGTGTGTGTGTGTGTGTGTGTGTGTGTGTGTGTTAAAACCATAGTATTTTTAAAGGAGTATTTTGAGTTCTCTGCATTCTGCTTTCTGAAGTGTGATTGCATATTGGAATGAAGTAGAGAAAGTTCTAATAGGGGGGAAATGACTTGAAGGCAGTTAGAGAAAATTTGGCCTTCAAGTTCTATTTGCTTTGAAGCACAGTCCTGGTTACCAAACTTTTGTTTTTAATCTAATTCTGATTTACACTGTCACATCCTATATCAACCCTCACTGAACTCTCCTCACGTAAACTAACATTAGTGTCAAATGGAATTGGTCAAGATTGTAGACCTCTGGCTCATGCAGGTGTTTGTGGATGTGGATTTCATGCAGTACTGAGTTCTTTCTAATAAATGACAAAATATGAAGTTAGGGAACAGAACACACTGAAGAAAGAATCCCAAAGAGTCAAAGCTAGCATGTCATATCTTTCCCTCTCTTCTCCTGAGATACTGAAGGTAAGATCAATTATAGGAAATAGCTTGGAGGAGGGTATTAGGGGAGTTTAGTAGGGAGGAAGGAAGAGAGAGAGATTTGAATATTTTTCAATGGGCATTCACCTTGAAGGCAAAACCTAATCACCAAAGCAAAAAGCCCTTTCTCTCCAACAGCTGAACACTAAGCATTGACATGTGGTGCTTTCTAAGCCTATTATTTTGATTCTCGATAGAACCAGTAGCAATGATACTACTTTAGCATATCCATACATGGCACTTTTTACCTGCATTGGGGTTTTTTTCCAGTCTCAGGCAGAGGGAGCTTCAGTGTAAATTCCAAAAGACTAAATCCTGAAAATGTTACTAGTAAAGATGATTCTTCTCTGGATTGGGAATTGGAGGCATGAAAATCCCAGTTCCCACGACACTGACTAATAATTGGGGGGGGGGGGGGGGAACAACTTTCTGACTGTCAGCTGATGTCTGCATGATCCATTTGTCCCGTATGAAATGCTGCAAGTGCAATATAAGGAAAACCACAGGAAGATAAATAGCAAAAGACATGATTTTCATGCCATAGCAGCAGACCATAGTTTTCCTTTGCATTTAACTTAATATATATATTCCTCTCATTAATTTACAACAACAATAACAACAACAAAACAAACAAAAAAAAAAACAACCACCAGGAACTTCCAAAATTAAAGGGACTCCACACAGATGAAAATGCTGTTTTGAAATTAGGTCTAATGTTGA
Organism: Myrmecobius fasciatus; assembly: GCA_023553655.1. Lineage (NCBI taxonomy): Eukaryota > Metazoa > Chordata > Mammalia > Dasyuromorphia > Myrmecobiidae > Myrmecobius > Myrmecobius fasciatus. The sequence goes on from JAJPUD010011538.1 coordinate 27,642, forward strand.
TACAGGAGCTGCAACTCGAGGGTAAAAAGGCTTTTTTTGGGAGGTTGGTGGAAATCTTATTAATCTGTTCTCTTAGAGTATTGCACAGGACTGCCTATGAGCAAGTCTGTGCTGTTTTTGATAAATTACCATGTTTGGAGATAGGCTTGGCTCTTAAGGGCTTAGTTTTATGAACAAAGTCCATAACGAGGTTTTCTGCCTCTGTTTGTCTCGAAGCCCCTTTGGCTTGACTGGGAGCCCTGTGTTTAGTTTAAGCTCAGTCTGGAAGATATAACAATTTTGCATTAAAAAAATGAGGGAATCATAGGAAGAAAAACCCTTTGCTTTTTGGATGAATCTTACTGATAATTTACTAAAGCTCATTTGAATTTTAAGCACTTCTTTAATCTTCAAAGGCTAAATTGCTTTATGAATATGCATGGTGTGGGCAGACTTCAGTTCATTACCTAGTTGTAAATTCTAATGACCATTAGGTCCTTGCAGTAATTGCGAATTGTTTTGCATTTTTGATTGGCCTATTAACATGTACATTCGGTGCACATCAGGCCGGCCTGTCAGGCTGCTGAAGGAGAAAAAAAAGGTGAAAATTGTTTATAGCACCAAGATTCTTAGATTTTCAATCTTGCAAAATTGATGATGTAAAAAAATTAAAGCAGTGTTTTTTCTTCTCAAGATTGAAAGTTCACCAAGAGATTTGACATATTTAATTTACATGATGACTTTGCACTCCTTCATTAATGCAATTTGCATATGAAGCTGTTGTTAATCACTTTTGATCATGTTTTGTGTATTAGCTGCCTCAGTGGCTCTACTCCCTCAGATGCTCCAGTAGAAAGGAGCAAAATGATGCATCTCTTTGCCAAGTTTCCTTTAGTGAATTGAGGAATTAGAAGTCTAACCTTGAGTAATTACATATGTTTTATCCGTTTTCTTTTAACATTAAGTACAGTTTGTGAAAATGTAGGGTGGAAATTATTCCCATTTGGTGGGAAAGAGAGTACTTAAAAAATTACATATATAAAGTGATATCCAGACAGATACATTTGCCTTGAATATCTGCTGTTTTTTTTTTTTTTTAATTCCATTTAAGTAAGTTATTGGGCCTTAGGAGGAGAGTTTCATTGTTACCAGTTTGCTAAGCAGGAAGACTGGCATTTTGCAGGATATTAAGGAATCAGACTCCTCCCACTGAAGAGTACTGTACAGAGGGAACATACCTTCTTAAACAATGGTTTGCCTAGGAGTTTCTGCTCTCAGTATGGCTGGCCTTTTAAGTAAGTGTCTCTGGCATGCATGGGCCGAGCTTTTTTCTCTAGATTAAGTTTTCTCATGGCCTCTGTTATGTCTGTTTCCAGCTGTTCTGGCTGTGTCCTCACCTAGTCACCAAAAAACAGTTTCTCCGTCTGGACCTCCGTCTCCTTTGCTCCTCACCCAAGACACACATGTATCAGGCTTTAGCTGTATAAGCCGGGTACTAATGGTTTCCGATTTTTTGGAGAGCCTGTGATTTTGGTGTTTGTCTTTCACTGTTGGATAACCTGCTCTGTATAATTGATGCTCATCTTTGGTTTATGAGTTTATCACTGGTTAACAAGCTGAATCAGAACGCCAAGACGAGCTTTCTGATTAAAAGGAATGTTTAATGAAAGAAAACAAATCGGGATGGAAACTGAACAGTGTGCAAAGAACACTGGTACGGTTTTAACCTCCGAGGGACCCTCCTGCTGCCCTTCCATGACTTCTATCCATACCATGCTAAAAGCATGCTTCAGCTCAAAGTTGTTAATATTCAGCTGGGAAACAGTATCCAGAACACAAATAAATTATTAAGTGCATGAACTTTTTAGGCAGTAAGATGAACTGATGGGGTCCATCTGTGAGATCCAGGGGCTTTTTATTTGTGTGTGTCGAGCGATTCTGCCCTCTCCCACTTCACAGCCTTTGGTCTCCGGCCAACTGCATGCATAATTGATTCCACACGCACTATCCTTTTCTTGGTGTAATTGCTTTACTAAGATATGATGAAATCTAATGGATAATTTACTATTTGAAAATGGGCAAAAACCAGTGCCCCCCCATTCATACTTTGATGTTGGGGGGTGAGCAATAGGAGGTATTCAAATGACCTGGCATTTAAAAAAAAAAGAATGAAAGATGGGAACTTAAGTTATGAACAGTGAGTGCCTCAGTGGTTTGGGCTATAGAAAAGAGGGTCTTTGTGGCATATGGAATCCAGTGTGTGTAAATCTCTCTCTCTCTCTCTCTCTCTCTCTCTCTCTCTCTGTCTCTCTCTCTCTCTCTCTCTCTCTCTCTCTCTCTCCCTCTCTTCCTTTTCCCTACTCCCCCTGTCTTTTCCCACACCCTCCCTCCAAAAAACTTTACAGGAAAGGGATCCTAACAAGGTAAAAAGTAAACATTTTAGTCATCATAAGCCTTCTTATTCCATCTACTCAGGAGTTCGGCCATGTAGGTTTATTTAACTTTCAGGAATGTAAACATGACACAATTCTGAAAACAGCCAGAAAGATTTACATTATTAGAGTTAAAAAACATGTAGCATAGAGGGACTGCTCCATACTCCCAAATATAATAACACTGACATAGAAATAGGATGGCAAGTCAGAACCGGCTGGAAACTGGTTCTGTTTCTGCTTCTGTGCAGGACAAATCTAATTCTAACAGATTTGTATGTAATGGAGAAACTATATAAAAACAATTTCACAAGAAATAAATGCAAAAGCATTAGAATTTCTTCAATGACCACTAAATTTTGCTTGTGGGACAATCAATTTCATTGGCTCTAATTGCAAAAAACATACTACTTTCCGTGAGCCCTTTGAAAATGAATTTTGAGAGGATTTGTAGACATTGAAACATTGTTTTAATACAAACCAGTTCATGCTTTAAATGCACCTTTAAAAAAATTTGTAGCATTTTCAAAGTACTAGAGGGGGCTGGGGGTTAGTATGATGATGGTGGGAGGTGGAGTGCACATGAAGCAAATCCATCTAACTTTAGCAAACTGTTTTCAAGTAAAGTCATAATAATGAGCAACACATGATCTGAAATTTGATCAGCAAACATATACTTATGCCAAGGAATTTTTTTTTTTGCCATTCACATACCAAGATTCTGTAAATCAGTAAACCACGGCAGTAACTCTTGAAAGGACAAGACCAAATCATAATATGCTTCTAGAATGTCATTCTAGAGTGGCACAATCAAGCTATTTTATGAGAACAGGCCAAACCCTATTCCTTTTCCCCTCCAAAAAAAAAATCCTATATAGAACTTAAAAATGAGAGAGCAGCATAAAAAATAAGAAAATTAAAACCTGATGAGCAAACCTTAAATTACCATTTATTATTACCTACCAATGAAGTAGACTGGATTTTTTTTTTTTTTTGTACCTTGTAATACAAAATTAGGCAAATAATTAGTAGTGGAACAAGATTCCAAAAATTTGAACAACTTCTGTGATTACTGGGGTAAGCTGAAAGGAAATGCAAATTTTTTTCTGTTCTTAATTAAATTCAATTGTGCAGTAGATTCCCCCCTCCTTTCTGGGGAGAAGGGGGAGGGAGCTCTGGGGGCGAAGGGAGAGGATGTGTGGGGTGGAGGCAGGTTGGAATGGTACACAGCTGTCTGGCTGAAACAAAGGCCATGTATTCCTTTCCTTCAGTTCAGATGACACAGATGCTGATAGGCCCTGAATCTTGAACCCTAAACTCAGACAAATTTTCTTCCTATTGACTTAAGGTGGGGGGTTGGGGGCAGGAGTTACATAGTCTAGGAGGAGGACATAGTTTGAGTTCTCTATAACAGGATGGGCAAGACTTAGAATCCTATGGGAGGGAACTGTTCCTTTACAACAGGGAATGCTGGGTTAGCCATGACTTAACAGATTCTGAGTCTTAAGAATCCACGAATCAGTTTGCTGTGGTAATGATTTTATTCAGAACTCCAAATGCTAGACCAAAAGCAACTCCCATTTTTGATTGTTTCATGACTCTGATTGGTCATAGAGTAACCAAAGAATATGTATAAGTACTTGCCCTGGCTGAGTTTCCTCTCCAGTGTAGTAATAAAAGGTCTGGCCAATGCATTTGCTTATGAATCTATTTTTGTTTTATTAATATTTTTATGCATTTTATTATTTTTAGGAGGTACTGTTCTCTCATTTGACTGTTTGTAATTATAATTAATACATTCCGTACCAGTTGTAAAAAGTGTACTTGCACTTAACGCAAGTCAATATAAATTAATGGATATCATTTAAAAAAAAAACACTTCATTTTTACAGTATTTTTTCAGAGTGCAAATTAAGGGGATATATGCACCTATTTATTTTCTGGGTGGGTATCAATAATTGGAGGGGTAGGAATAGTTGTGTAGGTCTGGGGGAAATGGGGAGGGTCAGAGGTTAGGGACAAAAAAAAAGGAAGGAAAGGGTAGAAGAAATAAACATTAACTGGTGTATTCCCTTTTGAAAAAAAAATTTGGAGGGGTGCTTTTAATCCAAATGTGGCTCTCCCAAGAGGGGCTTAAGTAAAGTATTCAAGCATCTCCCACTTTAGAAGGTGGTAAAGAAAAAAGAGGTTAGTGGCCACAGGAGAGGAGTACAAAGGGAAAATTGTACATTGGGAGCATTACTGTCTAAAGTCTTAGTGTGGCCAGACTGGTTTAGCAGACAGAATGATAGATTGCTTTGTCAAGGGTCCCAGGGTGTGCCCTGAACTTGAAGCACTTTGTTTATCTTGAATAGAAAGGGAAAATCACAGACATAATCGATGTCTAGTTTTTAGGAGCTCGAAAGAGGTAGGAGAACAGAGACACTTGGGGAGGGGAAGAGGGAAAGTTGGGGGAGGTGCAGGCCCTGGTTGTGGCTGTCCATTAACAGATGAACTTGGCTGAGGTCCAGACTTTTGATGAGAGAGTGTCAGAGCCCAAGAGCAGTCAAGCCTTTTCAATAATTTTTTTTTATACCTGCTGACTGTACATCAAATGCTCCCAGGTCTTTTGGCTAAAGGCAAGGGGGAAAAAAAGACAGTTCAATGTTTTTCCTCTGAGCCAGTCGAGACCAGTTTTTTGGCTCCACAGACGGGTTCTAACATCTTTCCTGGCTTGCTATTGGGAAAAAAGAATTGTGATAATGCCAGGAACCTGAGGGCCCAGGACCGAGAGAGGTTTGGTGTGTTGTGAGAGAGAAATTAAGCCAGTGAAGAGAGAGAGAGAGAGAGAGAGAGAGAGAGAGAGAGAGAGAGAGAGACACTTTGGAAATGGCAGAACTGAAATTTATTGTTGAAAAGCATCTGTGAACTAATCTGTGCGTGGCTGGTAAAGGTAATATGCAAGAAAGATGGAATAAAGGTCAGGTGAGGGGGAAAAAAAGGGCAAAGTCATTTGTGACATGGGATTTCCTTGAGGAGGGTCCATCACTACTAATTCTTGTGTTTGGGACTGATGGGTTATGTTTAAGATTATTTTATCTCCTTTTTGGTCCATTTCGTGGTGGTTTTTTTTTTTTTTTTTTATTGTGACATTATGCATTTACTTATGAGTGTTGGCAGGCAGGAGTCATCAGCCCAAGAACTTCTGACATTTTTTGCTCTTTTAATGTGGCAGCCTAGCCTGGCTGCCATGAACGGTGATTTAATTGAATTTGACTGTAGCTCATTTGAGGGAGGTGTTTCCTAGTCCCCACCAAGAAGATTTACGAAGATACCGTGGGTACTAAAACTAAAGCTTTCCAAGTGTGGTCTGCAGACCATTTACTTGTTCAAATGGACCTTATGCAGGTGCAGTATACAGTCCACTTTTTTTTTCCTTTGGGAAGGATATTTACAGATATTTTAAAGCACCAAAGGAAACATTGTTAGAAAATAAAGTCACGATGATTATTTTCCAAGACAAAGACCCATATGATTGTAATTTTTTTGTTGTTGTTCCAGTGTAATGGAGGCATTTGATAAATGAATGAATGAATTTGATGACCACTTTTTTTTTTTAGAGAGTTCTGGGATTGTCTCCATTAATAATCTTTCTCATATAAGGTATTCATGATACTTCATAAATAATTATTTGTGGTCAAGGGAGGCAGTCAGCATGGTCAAGATAAATTAAGTCCAGAGATAATCCATAGAACTTGCTTAACCATTGGATTCAACCTCCTTTCCCACTGAACCTTTTTTTTTTTTAAATCTGAGCTGCTAAGCTGTTAAAAAAAAAGATGAAATGTGATGAATGTATTTTATTGTCTCTCCTTTCCCTTTAACCCTCTATGATAGAGATGCTTCAATGTAATGAAATGGCCCAGTGAGAGAAGGAGGGAGGAGCAGGGGACCCAGAATAACCCCAAAGCTAGATAATCAGGAACTGATTATATTTTTCTACAAGGACAGCAATGTCAACCAGTGTTCTCATATTATTTCTGATTTGCCAGGTGAGTAGGGTCGGAATGAGAAGGGGGAATGGCAGGATCCATAAATACTTCATAGAAGCTTTCCAAACTGTAGGAACCTTTTATTAGGAAGAAATGGTGCCTTATAAAGAGATATTCCATGATCCAGGCTCTTTAGTAGCTTTTGCATTCAAAGGACTTCTGCTTCTATGTGGTAAGAAGAAGAACATAGTAGGCACTTAATAAATGTTTATAAATGGGTTAATAAATGAGTGTAAACCTGAATAAGCTATTGCCTAAGTAGCCCCTGAAGAACTTGGTCTGCAATTAGTTTTAGGCAATGAAAAGTAAGAGGAGGAAGAAAGGTTTTCTGGGTCTTTTCAGGGAGCCTGGGAATTTAAATGTATCTCTCTGGGGGTGAATCTGTGTTGCTGCTGCTGCTACTGCTTTCCCTCTTGATCTTTCAGTTATAAAGTTGAGGTTTTTTGTTTCTTGGGAAAGGAGTAGGATCGAACCTGTCAGTTGACAAATATAAATCGTTTCTGCTTTAGTTTGGGCAAGAGGGGAATGTTCCTAGGTATTTATCAGTTAGCTGTCACAGGGATGATTCTTTGAAGTGATGGTAGTAAAAATTGTCCCTCTAACTAATTCCACCCCCTCCCCCTGGGCAAGTCATGACTTAGGTAGGTCCTGGACATTTGATTATGTCAATAATAAAATTTTGAAGAAGAAAAAAAATTTCTGGGCAGGTAAACTTTCTCCTCTTTGGAATACTCTTTTTTCAGTATTTGAATTCTATTGTTTCTTTGTCAATCATTTCAGTGATCACATCTTGGGGGAGAGAGGAGGCTTAAAACATTCTGAAATGTTTCACAGATTTAGGTCTCAAAGGGAGGTTAGAGGTCATCACATCTCAAAAAGTGGTTTTTGTCACATAACTAGTTGGTGTGTGAAGTGGAATACAAACCCAAGTTTTCCTTTCTTCCAGGTCTAGTTAGTACTCCATTCACTTGGAGAATAGGCAAGTCCAGAGGAACTGGCATGCTTCAAATCAAATGAGATAGTAAGAAGCTAAATCTGCAATATAGAGAAGGAAAAAGTTAGCACTTTCATTTGCAGTGAGTTACATCCAGATCCTTATTATCTGCTTGTGTAATACCCATTTTGTAGATAATAGGGAAAAATTTTTAAACCTCAGGTTGATCTCCCCTTTTAATTCAGCAGACTTCTAGGTACACAGTCTATATGTACTTGGATCATGTAAGCTAGTGTTTACATTTGCAGGAACAAAATATTAAACACTATAAAGTGTATTCCAGAACCAAATAGACATATTATTTTGGGTTATCGAGGGATTTGTATTATCCTAAACATTTGACCACTCTGTTCATACTGATAAGGAACATTTATTTTACACCTTCTATGTTTGAGGCACTGTCCTTCCATACTCCTGAAAAGAGCTATGTGTATATATTTTGGAGGGGGGGGGACAATGATTAGTGTTTTAAGAAATGTAAATTGCTGTTCTTTGAATGAGGAGAAAGTTTCCAGCCCATTTCTAAGTCAGTTATTAGACTATTGTAGGGCACTAAAATGTCCCTCTAAGGGAGGGGGGGGCTTTCTGTTTATCTTTTCAGGTAACAGAGTGAAGAAGAGTTTCAGCTTTAAACAGGTGTTTTTCTTGATCAAGGTCTGCTTGTTACATTGCCATAGTGGTCTCCATTCCATGTTTTCTGGCTATTCAACAGCCCTTTCTGCTTTTCTTAATGTGGTTTCTATGAACCCTTTATTCAAAAATTAAATTAATGGTCCCCAGTCATCACAGACAAGAAGTTTTCCTTGGGTTGTTTTCATTTTCAGACAAGTTTAAGTTAAAAAATAAATGAAATGAAAATAAATAAATAAATGAAATAATAAATGGACTACAATAAGATCTTCATTCTGGAGCTGCTTTATATGCATATCAATACACACACACACACACACACACACGCATTTTTGGTATGGGTGTTTGGTCTGGATTGTAATGAACTTCCATTGTAGAAGCTCCCTGATATAGTCTAGCAACTCATCTATACTGGTTTAAAAAATGGGTAATCTGAGAGGTCAAGAAACTTGACCATAGTTAATCTGTAAGTTCTTGTGAAGCATTTTCTCTGCATCTGAAGATATGAAGAAAGGCAAAAACTATCCCTAAATTCAAGAAATTTCATTCTGTTGGAGGAGACAGCATATAAACAAACAGGTACATACAATATACATATAGGTATGTTACATGTATATTGTATATAACATATGTGTGTATTTGTTTGTGTATATGTATTTATAACTTGTATAAGAGCTTTGCTGAGCAAGAAGGGAACATTAATCTGCGGCTTAAAATTTTTCCCCTAAGAGATCCACAAAGTGGATAATCCACATTTGAATGTAGAACATTTCACATGAAAATGCTAGTTCTATCCTGGTTTATATGGTGGACTTCTTCATATCTTGTTTGAATTGAAATGCACTGACTCCCTGGGCTAGGTTCCCATTCTCCAAGCGGATGGATACTAAACTTGAAAATCAGGAAGATGGGTTTGCACCCTGCTTCAGACACTTGGTGGATATGTGACCATGGACAACAATTAAAAAAAAATACCATCATCTGAAACTTGAGAATGGGGGTGAATCACTGATTCCAAAGGGTGTGTGTGTGTGTGTATGTGTGTTTTGTTCTGGCTTAGGTAAGGTAAGCACAAAGTTAATGTCTCAAGAGGCAAGCCTGGGACCTTTTAGATCAAGTATCTGATCTAGGGATGCTACAATAAATATCGGTTAGTCGTAGAAGGGATAGAGATTTAACAATACTCTAAGTGAGAATATTCCAAAGAAGCAGTGGACTGGTTAAGAGACCGCTGGATGAGCTGTGTAGTATTTGTGCATCAACCTGATTGAAATGTCGACTAAAAATCAATGTTGTTGACTAGTGATAATTTACAAGGCGTCTGGTGCTAAGTAGCCGCCCCGGCCCCCCCCCCCCCCCCCCGCCAGGAGTGAGCTGGACTTGCAGAGATGAGTGCAGCAAGGTGTGTGAGTGTGTGTGTGTGTGTGTGTGTGTGTGTGTGTGTGAGACACAGTGAATCAGATGCGTTACAGGTCAGGCCCTTTACTTGTTTCATCATGACTTTTACATGGTTGTCATGTAATTTATGACTGCTTTCACATTGTCACACATTTTCATTGCATTGTCTTTAACACACTCCTGACACAAACAGGCTGGCTTTACAGTCTCTGTATTATTTCATAATCCAAGAGGAGGCCTATAAAATGTCAAATTACACTATCTGCCCGCTGATCTAAATGCGCCACAGATTAAAATCAGAGCTCATTTGTCCCTGATGCAAATTATTAAGTTCTAATTATAAATATCCATTTAATTACCCCATACATTTTTATTTTGCAGACCCTTTTGAGCACTGCTGGCTGAGACACCCAATAGATATGTAGGAGACAAATCTGGGAAGATTATTGTACGCTTCCGAAATGGTGCAGGATAAACATACGTTGTTTTATTTTATTTGTCAACTGGCTAAATACGTAGCAACTCTGGCACTGATGTAATTCTGCAGTTTTTAAGAAACCTTTTAAAGAAGAAAATTGCTTAAACTTATTGGGGAAGGGAAGGACATAATGAATACCAATACCAGTAGATTACCCACTGAAATACACCATACTAAAAAGGTAAGGATTATACAAAGACTTGAATTTCATCAGGTGCAAACATCATAACAGCAGAGGTTTGGGTATTCCAAGCTTAGCTGTTTAATTCTGAGAGTTATAGACAATACTATGATAGATAGTTACAAAATTACAATGTAAAAAAGGAAATCAACTATACATAATATTTTTCTCTTGCTCTCTGACTTTCCCTTAGTTATAATTACCCTGCAATATCAGATAAAGTTATCTTCCCTAATATGTGAAACTATTCAAATCTGATAAAATAATTTTAATTACCAAATAAAATAAAGGTCTGAGCAGAGTCACATGCCCTTCCAAGAAGGCAGTAGAAATTTTACTGAGACTGGATGGAATTGGAAGACAAAATCTTTTGCACTCTGAAGATTTTCCTGCAATTAGAAAGCAAAGAGAATCGGGGTAGTTTTGTCTAAGGGATAATGTGTAATTCCTCCAGACCTTAGAAGGGCCTCTTGTAAATGATTTGAGCTAAACCTTGGAGGATGCCTAAGATTCTAAGAGGTAGAGGCCAGAAAAAGAGAAAAAGGTCTTCATTCAAATCCTGGCTTTGTGATCCTGTACAAGTCACTTCTCATTTCCACAGATAACCGTCTAAAAACTATAAATTGCAGAGCACTTGCTAATCCAAATTTGTATGAATGAGGGGGACAAAAAACCTTTAAGTGCCACTGCCAAGCATTATGTCTGTGATGTGAATATTATATATATGAGAAAGACAACTTCAGTCCTCATAAAGAAAGTAACAGAACTTTGTTTTTTTAATGCTAATTATAGTATAATGGAAGATAATTGTCTTGGTAGTTAGGAGGCCAGAGCTGCAGAATGATGATGGTCAATATTTAACAACCAGCTCAACCAGAGGAGAGGATATACCTATGGCACACTTTTCAATTGAATCTTTGTGACTAAATTTTTCTCCATCATTTTCTTAAGACTAGACAACTGCAATAATAATAAATCAAGCTCTGATTTGCAGCTTGTGAATTTCCAAGATATAAATGCTCACACTGAAGATTTTTGCTGTTAAGGGCTAGTTCTCATACACTGACTCAAGACCACTAACTGGCTATGTTCAGTCATTTAACTTCTTTTTTTTTTCAGTTTGTAAATCACTTGATTAGGCAAGAACATCCAATGCTACAATTCTATAAACTCTAGAGGGGTCTTCTCTATCTCCCTTCCTTTCCCTTCTCCTACCTTTTTCGTGTTTAACTGCATTTAATGTCTAGTATAAGTGAGAAAGTCTTCAGTGAAGAGCTAGTAATTTCTATTTGTGATATCAGTGGGAAAAGTTTAACAATCTGAAAAGTCTCTCCCCACCTTCCCTCCCTTTTTACAAAGGGATAATCACTCAAAAGATATATGCAAGAATAGATATTATAAAAATTTCCTTTTAGCACCCATTAAAGCAGATTTTCTCTTATACTTCCTGGGTCCCTAGGGAGAGTGGGTTCAAACTTAAAGCAGTTTTTGCATAGCATTCACCCCACCCAGTTCACTTCTGAATACTGTGTATGAATCACTGTTTGTCCCTCTTGGTTTCTGTGTATTGGATCAAACAGGTTGCTCATTATTTCATTAACCATTTGGCTTCTAGCAAATCCTGGCATTTCTCTTATTTTTCAGTGTTTTTGGAAAATACCATCCTAATTGTAAGATCACAGAATTTAAGAATTAGAAGATGTCTTAATGCACTAAGTGCTTTGAAGGACTTTGGAGAAATCACTTTTCCTCCCAGTTCATTTATAAAGAATGGGTAAATCTAGATCACAAGATCCTATAAAGCCCTTTACAAAATTTAAAGTACCATATAAATACTAGTTATTGTTATTATTGCATTTCCCATCTTCTGGACACAGCATCAGAGGCTAGGAAAGATAAAGTAAAATTACTTAGTGATATAGCCATTTTATAGACAGATCCAAGATTAAAATTCAGATCTCCTGGCTCCAAAACCATTGCTTTTTCTATGATATTTTGTTATATTTAAAACTTAAAGAATATATATTTTCTGTGAGTCTTCTCCTTATTAGAACTGAAGCTGTCTGAACTCACATGTTTGAAAAAGAAACCAGTTGAATTCAACCAATGAATGAGTTAGCAACCAGTTGTTTGAATTATGTCTGTTAACTGAATTCAGTGATTTTTTTTCCTTTTCAAAATGGGGTGTCTTTGTGTATAAAGATAGAGCCTGAATATATTGAATATATTTGGGATGTGGAAAAGAATTCTTGCTTGCTGAGGCCATCAACTAAAACAGCTTCTCCTTTAGTTATTACAGAAGACAAAGTAAAGGGAGGTAGGTTCTTCTTATTTATATCACAGGTATAAGGCTGGATTAGGATATAGCAAATGGCTTTCTGAATTGTCATCTTGTTCTCAGGTCTAATTGTGTCTGCTTGAAATTGTCATTGATTGCCATTGGCTTATATTGTAAATTCTCTATTGCTATTGGTATCTTTATATCTCCTTTTTCAAACAGTCCAAAGCAGTTAGTTATTTGTTTTGAAATTCTCCAGAGCTAGTCTTGAATTGGGCTTCCAAATAGTACCTTTGGGAACATGTCATCTTTCTTCAGTCATCATCCCCCCACAGAAGAATCTTATCTGAGGCTCTTATTGTCCCATGTGTGTGGAAGACAGTAGAAAATAAGCTAGCCATGTCCCTTCTAGAACTCAGGGTCTCTCTATCTCTTATCTATATAAAGAAGTAATTTGTTAAATTTCTGCAGCAGTCTTTTAATTCCTATCACTATTGTGCTGCTGTGAATCGACAGGCTTTTTATTCCAAGCTTTCCTAGTTCAGTTAGGGCACTGATAATCAGCTGTTTCAGGTTTGGCTTCCTATCCTATCTCTGGCAAAAAAAAGAAAAATAAAAATGAAAGAAATAAAGAAAGAAGGAAGGAAGAAAGGAAAGAAGGACAAGAAAAAGAAAAAAAGTTTGAAATAACATAAAACCAACCCAAAGAGAGATAATAGACAGGCCATGTGAAGTCACAACCACTTTAATTCCTTTTCAGTTATTACCTGCACAAAAAAGCAAGATAGCATTCATACCAAAAAGATGGAAAATAAAATATATATTCAGACATAAAACTTATGATTTCAGAGCCCAACATTCTCTTCCCCCCATTTCCCTACCCGCTCACCCCCCCACACCCATTTTATTGTATTGTGCAAATGTATCAGCCATTGTATTGTTAATGTATGGTAGGATGCTCCCGCTAGGACAGTCTTGGCTCACTAATGGGGTCAGCTGTGTCACAATGTGATATATGGATTATGTTTACCGTGGCATATTTTGTTTGTGAGCTGGGCTGTGAGATTGGAGCAGATGATAAATGAAGATACCCTCCAGTTTTCACACTAGTTCCTGTGGTCCCGAGTCTACAGAACGATAAAGCGCTGCTGATAATGGAGAGGTATTTATGGGGACATAATTGACTTTAAAGTTTTAGATCTCTGCTGAAGTTTAAGATGTGAGAGTCCATTACATTAATGTCTCTGCTTTAAGCTCTTATTTGACCCAGATAAATTATTTAAGATTTGTTTCGAAAACCTTGGTAAATTTATGAACCTTCTATCCAGTTAAGCTGTTTGTAGTGGAGTCTCTTTTGACTAAAGTCTTTTGCATTGGGGTGGTATATAATATGTAGGGGTATGTGTGTGTGTGTGTGTGTGTGTGTGTGTGTGTGTGTGTGTGTGTGCCTTGCCATTGGATGAGACCTTTTGGAAAGGGCTTTTAGCAGCTGTTTCTTAGCCCCTCATCTGGGGCAAAAAAAAAATACTTTGTTGCTACTGCTTCAGTTAGTTGAATGAGCTAGAATGTATAGAATGATCAGAGGGAATCCATAACTTGGTCTTTTGAGTCCCACCCAACTCTCTGGCTCTTGAATCAGTTTCTGTTTTCCTAGGTACATTATTTGCACAGCCCACAATTAGGGGGGTCTCCATTACAGACTTAGTGACTTTAACACAGTCCTCAGCAAGCAGAAGATGTAGATACTTAATTGCCCGTTGATGAATCAGCAGCCCTAGATTGCTTCCGGGACGGCTTTTTCCACACCCCATCCTCTGTCCAGGAGATGATGTACTTGTTGCCTCCGTAACCATCCCTTTCCAGTGTCCTCCTGCTCGCCTCTGTGCCTGCTTCTACTCCCATGACCTGCCTCTGTATCTGGTTAAATGGACTACAATAATCTGTACACAGTTACTTCTTACTTATTTTATCTCCTGAAAGATATTAAGTCCAACAAGCTTTTTACCCACTGAGTCTATAGAGAAAACGGCCAGGCAATTTTTGTTTCAATCTGTCTCTTTGGAGCACTAGTTCCAGAGACTGATCAATAGGTTTTATTGTAGACCTCACTGTCTCTAAAAGCGTTGTGACCTTATCCTGTCTAAAAATAGTATTTGCTCTTGCTGCCTGCAGAACCTTGACCTGTGAAAACCCATTTGGAACATAACTGACATGTCTAGTCAGCTGTATATCCAAGACATGCTCTGTGAATGAATTCCTGTCCAGGAGGACACATACTCCGAGAAAGAAGAAGTACCCGTTCTGAACACTGGGGGTGCACCTGGATAGAATAGAAGGAGGCTATGGGGAGGATGAGTAGGGAATGTAACACAGAGCTCTGCTGAGGTCTGAGGTTCAATAAATTATTCCAAAGACACCAACGTGTGTGTATTGCACCAAAACTGTGAGCTCATTGTTGGGGAATGTCTAGGTGTGGTAAATCACACCACAGGTAAAGATCTGTTATTCATTTATGACTGAGAATCCCAAGAGGTTTGGGAAGGTGAATAAGAATAAGTGAGTTATCTATGAGATCACATAGGTAGTTTGTGTGTCCCGGGCTAGATTTGAACACAAAGCATCCTTACCCCAATTTTGGATCTTTACCTACTATACCATGCTGTTTCTTGAATGGGCACACAGACATATATTTACATACTGATATATATGCAATAAATATGATACATGAATGTCTTCATACACACATCTATGTGTGTTATGTAGAGATATAGATATATATCAATGAGCTGATTAAGAAGTGTCTATTAAGTTTCTATTATGTTGCAGGTACTATGCTAGATTTTTGGGGTTCAAATTCAATAAATGAAACAATCCCTTCTCTCCAACAGCTTACATTCTAATAGGGGAGACAAGGATCTGTAAAGATAGTATTTGGGAAGATATAGATAAGAAAAATCATACCTGAAAACTAGGATTAAAAAACACTGACTAGAGAAATGAAGGTTTTCTCCTCATTCCAACTCCCCTACAGGTAGGATGATTTTCTTTGATGCTTACATTTGCAGTAGAGCTTGAGAACTCTCCAGCTGAGCTCCAGTGGTGGAAGAATAATGCCATAGGACTCAGGTTGGAAGAAACATTCTTCTCCCCTCACTTCCCCCCTCAACTCCCTCCACCCCAGGTAAAAGTTGCTTCCTGGCTGGCAGTTAGGAAAATGGTCCATCTCAGTAGGATGTTGCACATTCGCCAAAAGTTCAGCATGATATTTTAGAAGCTTAGGATGTTCAGAGATGGATAGGAGGAGGGGGAAGAGGGAAGAAGAGATCATGAACATGCTTAGAAGTCTCTTGTCTGGAATAGTTATTGAATGCCTGGAAACCTGATTATTCTGTGTACTTTGCACAATGAGATTTAAAGTCTACTGAAAAAGAAGCTCTCTGGTGGTTTTTGTTTTGTTTTGTTTTGTTTTGTTTTAAGCATTCATGAAGAGTTCCAAGAGAGGCTTAAATCAAGCTTCATGGCTCACTGAAGACTCTGTTCTGCAGCCTCTTCAGTGACTTGTGTTGGTTGGTACCAAGAAGTCATGGAGTTATCCGTTTCCCCTGGATGTTGAGGATGAACCCCATTGGCTACTGTTCAAGGGTTAGTCACTGGAGAAGGATGATTTTCCATTGAGAAAGCTGATTCAATATCTTAAGAAATTGGGATGGTGGGATGTCAGTGAACAGCTAAGGGTTAATTGACCTTCCTTACAAGCAGCATCCACTGAAAGATCAAAAAGAAAGAAGGCATTTAAAAAAAGAGAGAGAGCATTTGGTCCTTTCCTTTGACAAAAGCCAGAACTATTGTCTCTTAGCTTGAAAGAGTTTGGTTAATCACGTAAGAGCTAAGGTGGGCACGGATGTGTCTGCTCCCTTGGAGCTGAGACCAGCCACACTGATCGGTTCCCAGGCTAAGGTCCCTCTCTTTGGTTACACAAAATGTCGGCTCTTGCTCCCTTAATGCATAGGCTATTATTAGCAAGTGTCACTCAGTTATCTGAGAGTGGCGCTTTTAGCTGCCATCTAAGTGCCTGACACTTGGGTTTACAGCAGATTAAATTAAATTTTAGGCTGGTTTGGCTTCACTGAAAGTAGACAATAGGAGCAGCTGTTGTGGAAATGTAACCTGGCACCCAGAAATACCGGGTGCCACGACGGAGGCGTTTTTGTGTTTGATGCATTTGGGAGCTCTCTGAAGGTGCAGGTGATTATTTGGAGATTAGTGGGCCTAGGGATGGGTGTGGGGAGGGCTAGGGTCATTGTTTTGGCCTAAGGACCATGGCCCAGCCTCCCTCATCCTTCTAAGAGGGTTTGTTCTTGAACAGTTTTACAAAGCTTGGCTGGTAAAGGGTATGTGCAAAAAGCAGGGGTAGTACTTCCTCACTTGACTGTGATTTGTGCCCATGTTGATGTCATTCTTCAGAGAGAAGACTCAGCATATATGAAAATATTAATAGAAACCCGGTAGGGAAGTGGGTCATTGGTTTTTCTGCCCATTGTGATGTGTGCTAAGTATCTCAGACGCTTAGTGCGGGCTGGCTCTCATGTTCTGGTTCTCCTGCCACCTGAGCATGGGAGTACACCTTACAATTCAGACATTCTTTCTCTTTCAGATGCAAATATCTTTGCTCCCTTTAATACTTGCAGTACTTTTGCCTGGGAAATTTGTGGCAAATCCTATTTATTTTACCAGAGTAAATTCGATGAACTCACCTTCATTTCCTTGAGATTGAAAAGTCTGTGAAGATAATTTAAAATTCTTCTAACTAGAAGTTAAATGTGGGTTTTGTTTTTGGCAATCCACATTTTAATATAATGCAAAATATTAAAAATAATAATAAAATAGCTTGTGACACTGGATTTTTTTGTTTCTTCTTGCTCTAGAATTTATACTCACTGATTAGCAATGCAGTATGCAAATAATTCAGTTTACATATCCAAATACTGTTTTGCATCATTCACACCTCATGTCTTGGGAAAAAAAAGTGAAATATTTCTTCAAAATAAACAAAACCTGAGGAAGTTTATTGTATGGGCTGGAATTAAGAAGGCAATAATTTGAGAAGTAGAAAAATGTGGATATTTTTGAAGCAAGCATTGCCCAGATCTATCTATCTATCTATATATGGATATATATACACATATATATATTAATAATACAACAACAACAAAAATCATCCTTTGTGACATGGTCTAGGGTAGCATCTCCTTCATTCAGAAATTATTCACATTGTTTTTCTGAAAAACAGAAATCATATTTCTTTATGTGTGTGTGTGTGTGTGTGTGTGTGTGTGTGTGTGTGTGTGTGTGTGTGTAGCTGTGAATTAAAACTTGAGTCATGTTTTTTTGGGTAAAGTACCATAGTTAACGGTTCTACTAATACATTGAGGAAGGGAGACTAGGGGAAAAAGTTGGAGCATACTTTTAACACTTTCATGTCAAGAGAAAGTTACTCAAATATACAATCCAACAACTTCTAAGTTGAATATCAGTGACTTGCAGCCCTGAGAAGGCAAAAGCTTTCTTGGCAGTCTATAGAATTTCTTTTTTTAGTCATTCACTATTATTCAGGAAAATGTATGATTTGATTCCTTGTCGTCGTTGAGTGAATGAATAATCAAGCTCCTGTGCCCACTAGAATACCAGGATCAGTGGCTTCTGGCCTTATGTCTCACAGCAAAATGAGCCTTAAAAAGTTTTAAAAGGTTCAACTGTTTGGAACTTAGCTTTTATGTGTAGTTATATTGTTACCTAACAGTGGTTGCATGGAACATAGAATTTTTCAGGTGGAATTTCCCACTGAATGAATGAAGGAAGGAAGGAAGGAGAGAAGACCTTGTATTCTCTCCGGCA
Organism: Myrmecobius fasciatus; assembly: GCA_023553655.1. NCBI lineage: Eukaryota > Metazoa > Chordata > Mammalia > Dasyuromorphia > Myrmecobiidae > Myrmecobius > Myrmecobius fasciatus. The sequence continues at coordinate 45,938 of JAJPUD010011538.1, forward strand.
TGAGTGCAATCTTATTTTTCTATGATGCTCCACACGCATTTCTACCTACAGGTTATAGACACATTTTTGGCATTGTGTAAAGTAAGCGTTCCAACATGTTTTTAATCTTCAGCTTTCATGTCGTTAAAAAATCTGATGTACTGGCTTTCAGCTGCATGAAAACATTTCAGGGCATAGCACCTGATAGGTGTTATGATTTTTGTTTTATGTCTCTCTATAAGGAGGCTGTAGCAACATAAAAAAATATTCAAACATACACACACAGAGCAAAATACTTGAAAGATGTTTATTCCCATACATTCCTTACATACTGCTTGATCACCACAATTTACCTGTTTATCACACTTGCCTTTTTTCCCATAGCATCTATATCAGAGAATGTATGTATGAGGGAATTTTCCTATTGTCTCAGTTTCCTTGTCTGTAAAATGGGGATAATAATAGCACCTACCTCCCAGGATTGTTGTGAGGACCAAATTTGATAACAATTGTAAGGTGCTTAACATGGTGCCCAGCACATAAATGTTAGCTATTATTAGCTTTTATTATTATCTGGAGTGGGGCAGAATAAATTCCTTTTCTTAGCACTACCACTGACTAAGTGCCTCTTTACTCTTTTGTGTTAGAATGGACAAACAAGGAAGTCCTAATGGCTTCCTTTTACTTTCTCCAAGTAGAGTATAAGTTCTCTGAGGGCAGGAATGCTTTCTATTCTTCCAGTTTGTATCCTAAGAAGCACAATGATTTAGTTTGAATATTTGAATTGAGGTCAAGGATGACTGGAGGTAGGAGGGACATGGGGAGTGGAAAGGGACTGAGGTTATTAGATAGGTGACATCTCCTGCTAATTAAATTATTTTATTTATTTATATAATTTATAAATTAAATTCTCCCCTCCCACAGTACATTTTTGTTAAGGAGAGTATTTTTGGATGCATACTGTTTTTGGTTCTGATGTGTAAAGGACAGTATTAGCCCTAAGAAGTTTGATGGAACTTTGCCATCATGAGCAAATCTATCTCCTAGACTTTTGCATGTTATGGAGAAACACTGCACTGATCCTATATGTCTAGTTTTGAAGTTAGCTATGTCTCTCTGTTTACATGTATATCTTTTCTTCCCTATAAATATTCATTAATCATCTATTATACCCAGATAAGCATAGAATTTTGAGCTGGAAGCAACAGTAGTGAGCATTTAGTACAACCCCTTCATTTTTTGTATATAGTAACAAATAGATGTGAAGTTAGATGATTTGTTCAAAACACATTGTTAGGTCAATCAATTAATAAACATTTATTAAATATTTACTATGTACCTTGCTACATTTTAGGGCTGCAAACACAAAAGTGAGAACTTAAATCTTGCTAGGACTCTTGACTCCCAGTGCAATGTACTTTCCAGCCCACCATACTGCTTTAGCTTCTTTCATCTATATAGAAAGCCTTTGGGACAGCACTGGTAACTGGATTGATAAAACTGATTAAATTCACCCCCTTCCACTCTTATAGTTTCATTTAGGATGATTTCAGAGTCAAGAGTATAGCTGTTTAAATGCTTGTAGCTCTTGCAACAAAATTAAGAATCATAGGATCAGAGGTATAGAACTAGAAGGGACCAAAGAGGTCTTTTAACTTAATACTCTGATAATCTTCCAAGATAGAAATTTCAGTATTCTAGTATTGGGGCACTGGGTATTTTAGAGTTTAAAAATACACACACACAGAGACACATACCACATACACACATGTATATGTATACATATATGCAGGCACACTATATATGTGTGTATACATGTATATGTATATAGCCTTTTTCATTTCATTTCATGGTATTTGTCAGCTTAAGAGAGGAACAGAATCATACATAGACTGCAGCCTGAGAGGGGCCTTGATAAATCACAAATCTATCCCATTCCTTCCGGGCACAGTCATTCTTACCCTCTCAGGCAGATGAGAATCTGTCCTATTTTAGAAGAAAATCCTTGGTGTCAGGAAATCCCCCCTTTTATCTAACTTAAATCCCTTATGCTGCAGTTTAAACCGATTTTCTCTTTCCCACCAGGAGAGATTGAGACCAGCTCATCATCAACCTCTGTGTAAAACTATTCATAATTTTAAATTGTCCCTTATTCTTTCTTTGCTCTTGTCAGGATAATCCTAGGACCTTAAGCCAGATGTCATAGCTCTTACCTTCTACCAGAAGCAGCAGAGTTCTGTAGAAAGAATGCTGAATTTGGGATCATGGGACAATTTATTGCCTGCTTGACCTTGGGCAGACTGCTGAACTCAGAGGGCCTTTGGTTTCTTCATCTGCAAAACCAGAGGGTTGGACTAAATGACCTCAGAGGTCCCTTCTAGCCTGAGAACTATGATCCCATTTATTATCCTTTTGTTCCTCCAAGTATTCCACATCTCAAGTGCTCCAGGTATTTTTCTCTAACTATTTTCCACTTCTTTCAATGATACATACTAAAGTACAAAGAATGGCAAGACAACCATTCTCCCCTTAGCATAACTCTTGTCCTCCATTCATGGACAACCAATGTCTTGTTTATTTTTTTAATCTGATGCTGTTGCTGATGTTCTCTGTTCACAAGCTGCCCCTGGAGCTTACTTTGCAACCATACCATCAAATAACCAGTTTTTTATTGTCTTTCACAAGTCTTTCACTGGTGGACTCTGTTTTGTATTCCTCAGATACATTAAGGTGTACTTGTCCCTACTGAACTCAACTCAACCCACCCCCTTAAAAAATTATTCTTACCACTTGATCTTTTTGAATGCTGATCCTATCTCCCAAGGTGTAGCCTCCCCTTTGGCCCCTAGCCCAGTGACATCTTTATTAAGCTGAGAAATCTAGTGAATGAGCCTCTTCTTTATTACTGTTTGGTAAGTTAGCTTGAGGGAAGAGGTCTGTCCATAAATTTTTGCTGACAGAAAGGAAACAAATTTCTTCGAGCTATGAAGACCGGGTTCATTATAAACCAGAACATTCATTTTTCATCTTTCAGTGAAATCTATATCACAATAAAAATAATCAAAATTGGGAATGATACATACTTAATAGTAAGACAAAACAAATAAACAGTTCCAAACAAACAGAAACAAAGTCTCATCCCATTCAATAAGTACATCTTTTCTGTGTGCAAGGGTGAAGAGAGGTAACCAAGAGTGTGTAGGTTGATAGGAAAAGCATTACAGGCATGGGAAAGCATTTCAGACTATTGAAATGTGCCATGAGTAATCTCTTGCACGTAGCCACAGGGCCAAGTTTTCAAACTCCATCCTTCTGTTTGTGCTTGGGTACAATTGAGGCAAGCAGGAAGGAGCATGGAAGTGGAGGGGGCAAAGAGGCGAAAGAGCCAGAGAATTGGAAACTATGCCTATTGGCACAGAGCTCAGTGTTAGGAGCTTGTTCACTGCTTGTTTATGTCAAGGAAGAAAGGTTCCTGGGATTTCTCCCTTAGGGCTGCCCTTCCCTCTTCCCTCTCCCTCTCCCTTAGGGCTGCCCTTCCCTCTTCCCTCTCCCTCTCCCTCTCCCTCTCCCTCTCCCTCTTTTTTTCCCTCTCCCTCTCCCTGCCTTGGTCACCTTGCCCTCTGGCTCATTTTTACTCACTTCCTTTTCTGTTACCAGGAATGAAGCAGAAATCCCCATGTCTATGACCTCACAGTCAGCTAGGTAGCCTGGGAATGTCTCCTTCTAGTCTTCCAAGTCAAGTGATGCTTTTGGGAATAAAAGAAAATAGAGGAAAATTGAATGAGAAAAAGAAGTCAGCGAGAAACCAGAGATGTTTCAGACCTGTTCTTGAGCAGTCCCCCTTTATTCAATGCAAACTAACTATATATATATATATATATATATATGTATACATATATATACACATGTATATATATATATATATATATATATATATGTACACACACATATTTGTATGTACACACACACACACACACACATACACTGCCTAAAAGCCCTGGAAATCTCATCTTTAAGCAATAAACAAGAATTATATAGTTAAGTTTAGAAGTGTTTATGACCCATTTAACCCCATAATTAATTCTCTAATTCCAGATCTCTATAATTTAAAAGAGAGGTGGAAATTATTTTTCTATATAATTCAGATCTCTTTCTTATCTGCGGCCAACATGGAGTTCTTTGAATGCTTGAATTTTCTAGATCATACCTTCACTGTTGTTCTTTTTTTTATATTTAGAAACTCAGTTCTGGACTTTTTATATAAGAGATTTATGTACTGTAGATTTGGAAATATTATCTTCCTAACAACAGTCTAAAGCTCCTTAAAGGTAGGGTCCCAGTCTTCTTTTCTCTGTAGCCCCCTCTAATGCCTAGTAGTGTCCAACACTTCATATTGCACCTGATAAATATTTGTTTATGATTAGGGTGTGAGCTTTGAATCATATCCCCTGGCTGTGAGGCATCCACAGTCTGGGTATGTATGTCTTCAGAGCAGATGTCGTCACAAGGCTAGACTAAGGAGTGATCCACCTTGCTCCCTCAGCAGGAGCTCCTTCTCCCCAAAAAAGCAGCAAACTACTGGGAGCTTCTTGCTTTTAACTAGGAAAGTGGGTGTGAATGGAAGGGGAAGGGAGGAAAGGGAGAAAAGGAAAGATCCTCAGGGATCAGCAAACAGAGAAGCAGGGGATCCCCAGGGGTTGTGTGGGAAGCTGGAGGAATCATCAGCTGAGCTGTGTAAACAGCACAGAACTCCTGTCTTACAAAAGGGAGTGGATTTCAAAAGGAGGAGTTTTTACCTTCCTTTGGAAAGCTCTGACTGGCTCTCTGTAGGTTAGGTTTAAAAGGTGTTTCTCTCTCTCTCTTTTTTTTTTTGTGTGAATCCTTTGATACTTGAGTAGGGAAATCCTCTCTTATCAGCAAAATTCACTGACTCTTACACTGTTTCTCTTTTGGCTGCTCAGTGGAGGGAGAGAGAGAGAAAGAGAGAGACAGACAGACAGACAAATGAGGGTTATTTGTAAAACTTGGAGCTCTGCTATAAGGAGAAAGCACCTGTGTTTAATTCTGTTAGATAACCCCGTCTGTGCTTCCTGCCAGGGTCAGATCATGTACTTGACAGCTGGGCACTACCAAAAAAACAATCTGAGGATTATGCCAGAATGTCTGGTGGACTTCTGTCAGATCTCTGGGCTGGGGTTGACTGATTTTCTTACTTTTTAGATGACTGTCCCCTTTCCAGTTCTTTCTACCCATACCCATGGAGAAAAACTTACTTGGACCATGACTGTAAGGACATTTGGGAGGCAACATAACACATAGCAGAAAAGAGCATTTGCTTTGGAATCAAGAGTCCTTGTGTTCAAATCTCATCTCTTGGCCAAGTTACATAAGAATCAGGGAGTTGGCTCCTGAGGTCTAGCCTGGGAATGTCTCTTTCCAGTCTTCTAAGTCAGGTTTTGCATTTGGAAGTAGAAGAAAGGAAATTTGAGTGAGAAAAAGAAGTCAGCAGGGAAGCAGGGATGGGTTGCTATTTAACAAATGAGACAAGTTGAGAGTTGAAATTACTTGTATAAAACCTTGTAGCAAGTTGGTGACAGAACTGGGCCCAAAGTAGGGTTTCTGAACCTTCAAGTGTTTTTTAATCTTATTATTAGGCAAAGGTCTGCATGGAAGAATTAATTATTTGAAGGTAGTTTAAAATGGAAACCCAATCTTAATTTTGGTTTCCCCTGTGTGATGGGGGGTGAGTGAGTAGCTTATGGAGATGATGGTGTTGAGGCCCCTGTGTGGGTCAATCTCCTAGGACAATGACAATTCCAAGTAGCTTGTGGGGCACTGAGGAAGAGGAGGAATGGCAAATTGGAAGAATAATAGGAAGTGAGAAACCAAGGCTTTTCAAAGATATTCAAGAAGACTGTCCTCACTTACTTCAAGGGGTTCTTGCTGGTTATAGGTTAATGTCTTTTTCAGTCGTAGCACTTACAAAGATCAATGACTTCAGTTATGTAGGGAAGTTTAGTGATCGGAGCCAGGAATAGCAGGAAGGAGCACACCAAAGAAATGATAGACTTGTAAAATGTTGAATACAGAAGAGGCTTAAGTAGTCAGAACTTTTGGTTAAAATTAAAAAATGATCTCTGGAATGAATAGGGAGGTTGATTGTTCATTCTCTGCCCTCTTATAGCAGAAGTTAATCTAGAACTATTTTCAGATATTGTAGTATGAGATGTAAGAGAAAGTAGATTTTAAAGGCAAGTGGTTATTGTATTTATATACTGGTTTTTTTCTATTTGGGCTAGCCCTATGCTGTTATGGTCTCACAGCTTGCCAAGGGGCTCATCCAAGGAGTGTCAAACAGATGATGATCCACAAGTTATTCTTAGGTTAGCTCAATTCCATAGCTTTAGGGAAAAACAAACTATGAAGGGGTGAAAAGTAGGAGGAAGTCTCACATTAAGCAATTGGTAGTTGCTTCTCACATCAGGATCTTGAAGTCTACCTGTCCAATTTGTCCATCTATCTTTCACAGAGTAGACTATTATAAGCATAGAGGAAAACCTGATGAAGATTTGTGAAAGGATTAGGTAAAGATGCTTCCTATAGATTGAGGAGAGTGGGGGTCAGATCCTTCCTTGAAAGGCTTCTTTCCCCTTTCTTTCCCCCAATCATTGGGTGCAGAACAGTAGTCCCTATTCTCTATTCAGTAATTTTTCTGTTTATCTCTTTGACTCAGCTAGAAGACAAATATTGATTTCCTGGCTGTTGCTGTGTGGTTTGGTCATCGAGGTGTCAGATGACAGAGAAAAGTAATAGTAGTAGTAATAGTAGCAGCAGCAACAGCAACAATAGTAGCAATAGTAGAAGCAGCTGCAGCAGCAGAAGTAGAAGCAGTAGTGGCAGCCACAGCAGCAGCCGTAGTAATAACAGCAGCAGCAACAGTAGCAGTAGCAACAGTGCTGCTGCTACAACTACTATTCCTCTAGCCTTTATATGGCACTTTAAGGTTTGCAAAGTACTTTACGGATGCAACCTTGTGAGATAGGAGTTATTATTATCCTCATTTTACAAATGAAGAAATGGGCTTCTGAGAGAACTTGTTACTTGCTCATGTAACTGTTAGATGTCTGGGTCAGGAGTCACACTCGGATCTTCCTGACATTAAAGTACTTTATCCACCATTTCACCTAACTGCACCATGAACACCTTCAATTTTTTATTCTTCTACCCTAAATAGAGTAGCCCTGGATTTTGCATAGCAAATTATGTTAAGCAAAATCCATAGTCTTCAATGTCAGCACAATGTACTGCAAAGGGAGGTGACAAATTCATCTACCCCACCTCTCATTAAAAATGGCTTATCTTTGAAAGACAGAAGAATTTATCTACAATTTGACTTGAATTGACCTGGTGATCTAATACACAAGATCTAGGAATACTAAAGCCAAAGGGCATTAGGTCCTCCCTCAGTTTCTCTGTAATAATACATTGAGTCCTTTTTGATATAACAAAAAACTGTTGGTTGGAGGATATGAGTTCAAATTCTACCTTCAAGTGCTTATTACTTGGGTGACTTTGGGCTAGTTATTTAATTACCTTTGAGCCCTTCACCTGTAAAAAGAAGGGATTGGATTAAATGGTCTGGGGGGGATGCTTCTAGCTATCAATCTGTAATCTGGTTAATAGTGGCATTGAATTTTAGTACTGGTACAAAGCTTTGAGATTAATTCAGATTTTTTCACTTTAGAGGAAATTGTTTCAGAAAGGTTAAATCTTACTCAACTTTGCACTATTAATTAGTAAGATTAAGACTACAACCCAGGTTTCTTAATTCCTAATCCAATTCTCTCCTAACTTTCCATGCTGCTGCTCATTAGGAGTAGAAACCACATATGCACACATAGATACATATGTACACATACATACCCACACATACATGCACACATACACCTATATGGAAAATCATATATGTATACATACATACATATACATACACATATATATGTGTGTATATATATATATATATTTTTTTTTTGCTTTTTGCTGAGGCAATTGAGGTTAAGTGACTTGCCCAGGGTCACACAGCTAGGGAATGTTAAGTGTCTGAGACCAGATTTGAACTCAAGTCCTCCTGACTTCAGGGCTGG